>JAXCGZ010011812.1:30000-35000 GCA_037179515.1 Halocaridina rubra
ATATATATATATATATATATATATATATATATATATATATATATATATATATATATATATATATATATATATATATATATATATATATATATATATATAGTGCCCTGTGAGGTGGGCACAATATCAAAGAATAGCCTCACCGTATTCCCTGCGTGTCGTAAAAGGCGACTAAAAGTGGACGGGGCGGGGGGACTAGGAATCCCCCCCTTATATCAACCTCCTGCAAGACGTCAAAGAAGAAGGGGAGTAGAGGGGAGAATAACTTCTCCCCAAACTCTAGATTTGGGGTGTCTAAATGTGCGTGGTTGTAGTACGATAGAGAGCAAAAGATGTGATATTGGATATATGTTTGGTAAGAGGAGGATGGATGTATTGGCATTGTGTGAGACGAAGATGAAAGGAGACGGAGAAGTGGCATTTGGTGATGTGACAGGTAGGGGGTCTGGGGTTGAAAGGGGGAGAGCGAGAGAAGGTGTGGCATTATTGCTGAGTGAATGGATGGTAAATCAGGTAGTGGAATGGAAAGAAGTATCATCTAGGCTGATGTGGGTGAGGGCTAGGATAGGAAGGGAATGTTGGGCATTTGTTAGTGCGTATGGGCCAGGATGTGAGAGAAGTGAGGAAGAGCGGGATGAATTCTGGAATGAGTTAACTAGATGTGTGGATGGTCTGAGTAGAAGGAACTATGTAGTTGTGTTGGGTGACTTGAATGTCAGAGTGGGTGATGGAGAGATAGAAGGTGTTGTAGGAAAGTATGGGGTACCAGGTGGGAATGAGAGTGGCGAGAGACTGTTAGTTATGTGTGTGGAGCAAGAGGTGGTGATAGGTAATAGTTTATTTAAGAAGAAGTTAATAAATAAGTATACATGGATGAGAGTGGCAAATGGAAGAGTGAAAGAAAGAGCATTGATGGATTATGTGTTGGTAGCACAGAGCATGATTGGTAGAGTGAAAGATGTACATGCATTCAGGGGTGTGGCTGCTGGGATGTCTGATCATTTTTTGGTTGAAGCAAAAGTGGTAGTAGCAAAAGAGTGGGGAAATAGTGTGGGGGGATGTAGAAGGGAAATAGTGAAGGTGGAAGAGTTGAAAAAGCCAGAGAAGAGACAGGAATATCAGGACAGGTTGAGAGTGGCATATGACAGGGTGAAAGAAAGAGAAGTTGGGGAGTTAGGGGAGGAATGGGGGTTGATGAAAGAATGTTTTGTGGGACATGCAAGTGATTTGTGTGGAAAGAGGTTTGTTGGAGGTGGCATGAGGAGGGGCAGCGAGTGGTGGAATGAAGGGGTGAAAATGAAGGTGGAAGAGAAAAAGAGGGCTTTTGAGGAATGGCTGCAGTGTAAAAGTAGGGAGAAGTATGAAAGATATAGGGAGAAAAATGTGGAAACCAAGCGGAAGGTAGAGGAAGAGAAGAGGTTGGCAAATGTTAGGTGGGGACAGGATTTTAGTAGGTCATATGAGGAGAATAAAAAGAAGTTTTGGAAAGAAGTGAAGAGAGCAAGGAAGGGTGGATCGAGGATGGAAGAGACAGTGAAAGATGTGAATGGACAAATGTTAAGAGGGAACGATGCAAGGAAAAGATGGGCAGAATATTTTGAGTGCTTGCTGAATGTTGAGGAAGATAGAGAGGCAGCTATAGTGGCAGTGGGAGGGGTTCAAGGGCCAGTAATGGGAGATGAAAATGAGAGAGAGATTACAAGAGAGGAGGTGAAAAGGGCATTGTATGAAGCGAAAGCAGGTAAAGCACTTGGAATGGATGGTGTGAGAGTGGAGATGTTGAAAGAAGGGGTGTGACTGCATTGGAATGGTTAGTGAGAGTGTTTAATATATGCTTTATGTTGTCATTGGTGCCAGTGGATTGGGTGATTGCCTGTATAGTGCCCCTATACAAAGGTAAGGGAGATATGTATGAATGCAGTAATTTTAGGGGTATAAGTTTGTTAAGTGTGGTAGGAAAAGTGTATGGTAGAATACTGGTTAATAGGATTAGGGATAAGATCAGATTTTTATAGTTAGGCAGTTATGTGAGAAATATTTAGCAAAGGGTAAGTATGTGTATTTTGCATTTTTGGATCTGGAGAAAGCATATGATAGAGTTGATAGAGAGGCTATGTGGAATGTTTTGAGATTATATGGAATCAATGGTAAATTGTTGCATGCAATGAAGAGTTTGTATGAGGGTAGTAGAGCTTGTGTTAGGGTAGGGAATGAAGTGAGTGAGTGGTTTCCAGTGAGTGTGGGACTGAGACAGGGATGTGTGATGTCACCATGGCTGTTCAATTTGTATATTGATGGAGTCGTAAGAGAGGTGAATGAGCGAGTGCGTGGTCGAGGTTTGAGAATGGTAGATGGGGATGATAACGAGTGGGAGCTGAATCAGTTGCTGTTTGCAGATGATACTGTGGTGGTGGCAGATTCAGAGGGAAAGCTGTGTCAGTTAGTGTCAGAATTTGGAATGGTGTGTGAGAGAAGGAAGCTGCGAGTGAATGTGGGAAAGAGTAAGGTTATGAGGTGTACAAGAAATGAGGATGGCGCTGGATTGAGTGTTATGTTGAATGGAGAGACACTTGAGGAGGTTAATCAGTTTAAGTATTTAGGCTCGGTTATAGCTGCAAATAGTGGAGTGGAAGCAGATGTGTGTCACAGAGTGAATGAAGGATGTAAAGTGTTGGGTGCATTGAAAGGAGTGATGAAGAATAGAGGGTTGGAAATGAACGTTAAGAAAGTTTTGTATGAGAAAGTGGTTGTGCCAACTGTGATGTATGGATCAGAGTTATGGGGTATGAAAGTAAGTGAGAGACGGAAACTAAATGTGTTTGAGATGAAATGCCTGAGGAGTATGATTGGTGTATCTCGATTGGATAGGGTTAGGAATGAAGTGGTGAGAGCAAGAATGGGTGTGAGGAGAGAAATTGCAGCCAGAGTAGATATGAATGTTCTGAGATGGTTTGGCCATGTGGAAAGGATGGATGATGAAAGGATGCTGAAAAAGGTGATGAATGCGAGAGTTGATGGGAGAAATGCTAGACGGAGGCCTAGGTTTGGATGGATGGATGGAGTAAAGAGAGCCCTGAATGATAGGAGGATGGATGTGAGGGAAGCAAGCGAGCGTGCTAGGAATAGGAATGAGTGGCGAGCGATTGTGATGCACCTCTGATGGGCATCTGCTGTTACCACGGGGCTGCATCTTACAGAGATAGCCCTGTGGTAGGGGCAGTAGGAGGAGCTGGCAGTTGTGAAGCGACACAGGTTGTGGAAGAGCCGGGAGGATGGGCTGTGGCACTCCAGCAGTGCCATCTGAGCGGTAGCTAGCTCCCTCGTCATTGCCCATAGAGCAAAGTAATCCCCCTATTTGTTTTCCTTTCTTGATGTCGGCTACCCCCCAATTAAAGGAGGAAACAACCAAGGTATATGTATGTATGTATATATATATATATATATATATATATATATATATATATATATATATATATATATATATATATATATATATATATATATATAAACACACAGTTTGAGAAAAGAAAAAGTCATCTGGTAACATACAAAAGTGGACAAAATTAAATACAAATTGATTATATTCTGGTAAGGGAAGAGGACAGGAAAATCATTATGGATTGTAAAGTTACGCCAAATGAATCTGTAGTAGGTCAACATAAACTGGTAGTGGCAGATTTTAGATCGAAATCAGTGAAGTGTAGAAACCCCCAGCCAGGAACAGGAGGGTCAAAACTTGGAAGCTGAATGGGGAGAAGGCAGGAGAGTTCAGAAATAAAGTGTAAAGAGCACAAGAAGAGAGATATGTGAATGGAATGCCAGAGTCACCTGAAGGGATATGGGTTGATATGAAGGAGATTGTGGTTCCAGCAGCAGCAGAGGTGTGTGGCAGGACAAGTGGTAGGCATAAGCAAGAAAAAGAAACATGGTGGTGGAATCAAGATATTCAAACAGCTGTGAAGGAGAAGAGTATAGCCAAAAGAACCTGGGAAGAAGATAACAACCACCAAACAAGAGAAGAGTACAGACGAACAAAGAGAGTAGTAAAGAGAATGGTAGCCATTGCAAAGGGAGAAGCAAAGAGAGAGCGGTATGAGATGATGGGAACACCAGAGGGAGAAAAGATGATTTACAAAATTGCAGAATCGAGAGGAAAAACAGGCAGGACGTAGGAGATGTAGGAATCATAAAAGATGAAAATAGAAATATCCTAATAGAGGAAAGAGAAGTCAAGAGAAGGTGGAAAGAATATTTTTCACTTCTCTTGAACACTGAAAACGATTGTGAAGAACTAGAAAATGTCCCTCCAGTAGAAGGACCGATAGCAAACATCAGTAAAAGTGAAGTAGAAAATGCTAAAAAGAAAGGAAAATCAAATAAAGCTGCAGGAAAATCAGAGGTAACAATAGAAATGATCAAAGGGAAATCTAGGAAAAGAGTGGGTGCATACACTGTTGGATAAGATCTGGGATGTAGAGGAAATGCCAAGGGACTGGAATGATAGTTGGATGATTAAAATATATAAACAGAAAGGAGACGTATTAGATTGTGGGAACTACAGAGGAATAAAGCTTGTGGAGCATGTATTTAAGATATTAGAAAGATTAGTAGAAGAAAGGTTGAGAGTCTTGATAGATATACATGAACAGCAGTTTGGATTTATGAAAGGAAAGAGTACAGTGGATGTAATTTTTATAGTACGTCAAGTCCAAGAAAAGTATTTAGAAGGACACAGAAAAGTTTACATAAGTTTTGTGGATCTTGAAAAAGCGTATGATAGGGTACCGAGAAGAGTGGTGTATTGGTGTTTGAGAAAGAGAGGAGTACCAGAGAAGTTAGTAAGAATAGTGAAGATGATGTATGAGGGGGTAGGAACCACCGTACAGACAAAGTATGGGGAGACTGAGGCATTCCCTGTGGAGGTCGGCCTCCATCAGGGATCAGCTCTGAGTTCGTTCTTGTTCCTCGTTGTTATCGACACTTTGACAAGAGAGTTAAAAAAT
>JAXCGZ010011812.1:40000-63250 GCA_037179515.1 Halocaridina rubra
CTCACAAAAGATTTAGTACATCTCTTGTACAGAATTGATGGTAAATAAGCTAGTCCAGTCAATAACTGCAAAAAGCTTGTTAATTTTTTAATCTCCTTCCGAGTATCTCCTACTTTTGTACTTTTCAGTGCTCCTACTTTCAGGTGGAATATTTTTGATGAGATACTCCATCAACAAAACACAGTGGTAACTTTTTTGAAATTGGAGGCTTATGCTACATTATGTCAATATCCAACGCATTATCTGTGAATACTAGATCAAACAGCGATGGCTCAACCCTACCCCCAAGCCCTCGTTGGTTCCACTGCATGTTAGTGTAGGAAATTCCCTCATACACAATCTAGGAATCTTGCCCCAAATGATTCCATCCCACTGTGTGGGTCCAGATAAGTCCAATCTATTTCTCTAGGATTAAAATTTCCCAAAATCAAAAACTTACAGCTTCTCTCCCATTATTGTTAACAACTGAGTTTTTAACTTTGATAGTATATATATATGACTTTCCTCATAAACTTCTAGTCTTTGTTGATTCCTTGGTGTGTTATATATAATGACTATAATAAAGCTCTCTGAACCAGTATTTATGCAAGTAACAAGAAATTCCTTAAACTCACTTTCTATTGCAAGTTTTATTTCTTCAATCTGAAACCTTTCCCTCATGAGCAATACTATCTCTCCACCAGTCCTCTCAGATCTTTCAACCCTTAATATTCTGAGCCCCTTAGTAATGACTGCGACACTGTTTATGTCCTCACTTAATTACTGTAATCACTACTATATCAGTCTTACTGTTGTGAATCCTCTCCTTTATTTCTACTGCCTTACCAGCTACCCCATCAACATTTCTTAATGGGGCTGCATCCCTTGATTTCCTAGCATTAGCTTTTATATCATACGTTTAGCTTGAAGAATCCCAAAGCAGAAATTTTTCTTGTCTTCTTCATTTCTTCCCTCATGTAACCTTTAAGCTTCTTGCAATAAGCCTTTGAGCCTTTTTATCTCTCCTTGTGTTCTATATGGTATAATGAACACTGTTCTGAATTCATGAAGGTCTTTTAAGTTTTTACCCTTATCAATAATTCTCTACATGTGTCCCTCTCTCAAACGTCACTTTCATTATTCTTCCCTTTTCCTCCCTAAAATATTTAACAATTCGATGAATACTTACAATATTCTCTGGATAACTTACTAGTCAAAGCTTCCTTGCTGACTCCTGGGATTCACTTATGTCTAAGATTACCACTGTCTTTTCTTTATCAAGTGCCTGTTTGATTAGTGGAATAGCCCTTTCAATCACAATATCTTTAATTTTTTCTATTACTGGTCCTTTGTAGTCAACAGTATTTACATATTCCATTGACAACTCCCTCACTGCATCTTTTACTGTCACATTTCTCTTCACTGCTTCTGCAAAAGATCTTGTAAGTCCCTCATGTTTCATATTCAGCTCCTGAAAATTTTTTCTTAGCTGTTCGATGTTTTCCTTTTTCTGGACATTGCAAGCTACAATCTTGTCTCTCTTAGAAGAGAACAGTGAACTAATATTTAATTCATTTAGGCCGCCACTCAGCTGTTTGTTATCACTTTTTCGTTCAGAAATCCTGAATTCTAGTTTTTTTTATTACCATTCCAGCTTTTTTATTCATTTCTCTAGTTCATTTTTCTTTTCCCCTTCTGCCTTGTTACTCTCCTCCCCAGGACATAGGATGGAAGTTTTAGAGACAGAGCTGGTTTCCTCTCGGAGCTTGAGTCTCACAAAAGAAAAGAAGAAACATTTTTTTTCTAATTCAAACAAACTTGCTTTAACTTCTTATGCATATTAATTTAATTAATTCACTTAATCATTTCAGAGAATCATTTTCTTGCTAACACACATCCTAATTAAAACTTGACTTAGGTGATAATAAAAACCCAGATAAAGTAAACCTTGAATATGCAAACGAGGAAAAACAATTAATGCCTTCAACACATTTTGTTGGTATTATTCATCTTTAATTACTGAACCGATCATTTCCGAAGATAAATATTAGCAAATTTTTAACCAAGATCTGCCATTACAGAATCATATTTATCACAAGTTAGCAATAAAGAGCTAACTCGATTTAAAAAAAAATTAACATAAAAAGAGAAAGAGAAAACAATGAGCTATTTGGCACCTCACCTCAACAAATACTGACTGCTCGTTGTTTTCTTTTGTATGTTATGTATTATAATTTTACTACTAAATTAACCTTTCCAGAAAGAATATTGTTTTCCACAAGATATGGAACTGCAGGATCAGATTAATCACAGGCTATAAAAGTTTTTCACACACAAATAAGGATAGTTCAATAATATGTTATGCTGGCACCTCCTCTCCAGTTTTGTTTTGTTTTTGTTTTTTTCTAGTTTGCGTCTTCTTTCAAATTTCCGCAATATAATTTTTTCAATTTTTAGGACTTTCCCTCTTATTAAGCGAAATTTTTCCAACTCAAAAAAATCTGCAGATTTTCGTTTATCGCAAGTTAGGTTGACTTTTTTCTTATTTATGCTGGTTCATTTAAAAATGCAAGGATAATTCGAGAGATACTAATGGCATCTGTTCTAATTCCAACACATACATATGCATACATGTATGTATGAGTGCGTATATGTGTATAATGGATGCATGATGTATGTATGTATGTATATGTGTATGTGTGTATATATGCATGTGATTACCTGATTGCGCTTACGGGAAAGAGCAAAATGCTCGTAACTCATGGCTCGTAACTAATGGCATCTGTTCTAATGCCAACACATACATATGCATACATGTATGTATGAGTGCATATATGTGTATAATGGATGCATGATGTATGTATGTATGTATGTATGTATATGTGTATGTGTGTAAGTATGCATGTGATTACCTAATTGCGCTTACGGGAAAGAGCAAAAAGCTCGTAACTCATGGCTCGTAACTAATGGCATCTGTTCTAATGCCAACATATACATATGCATACATGTATGTATGAGTGCATATATGTGTATAATGGATGCATGATGTATGTATGTATGCATATGTGTATGTGTGTATGTATGCATGTGATTACCTAATTGCGCTTACGGGAAAGAGCAAAAAGCTCGTAACTTCCCGTCTCCTGATCGGTTCCATTTTCTACTTAGTGATACTTATCATACTTGTCCTAAAAGCTATGTATTGAGTTAGCATAAACTACCTCCTTGCTTAGCGAATTCCAATTATCAATTACTCTTACACTAAAAAAGTACTTCCTTACATCCTACAAAGAAGTTTTCTTACGAAGTTTCAAACTGTGACCTCTAGTTCTAGTGCTAGCCATATCAAAATATCGACCCCTATCCACTCTGTCATAACCATGAAGGAATTTAAAAACTGTCACCATATCCCCCCTCAATCTTCTAGCTTCGAGTGATTCCCTCAGCCTCTAATCATAACTGAGATTGCATATTTGTGGCACCAGTTTCGTGGCATGTCTTTGAACTTTTTCCAGCTTAACTACGTGCTTTTTCAAGTGCGGATTCCAAAAGGGTGCTGCATATTCAAGCTTTGGCCTCGCATAGGTTACATAATTTTTCTGAACATTTCCTTGTTCATGTGCTTGAGGGCTACCATTAAATTTGCTAAGGACGCATATGCTGCCTTTACTATGGCATTTATATGCATCTCTGGAGACAAATCAGCCAGTATGTTTGCTCCTAGATCTCTCTCATTATCTGTCTCTTGAAGATCTACTCCTGCCACCGAGTAGTCAAGCTTGGGCCTTCTTGCACTTGTACCCATTCTCATTACCTTGCATTTTGAAGTACTGAATATCATTATCCACTGTTCTGATTACTCAGCATACTATTTAGATATTCCTGGAGTTTTCTACCATTGTTCTCGTTTCTTACTTTCTTCACAATCTTTGCATCATCTGCAAACATATTCATGAGTGAATTTACAGACTCTGGTAGATCATTTTAATATACAAATAACAAAAATGACCCTAAAACTGAACCCTGTGAAACTCCACTACTAACTCTTCTCCATTCAGACACTGAGTGTCTAACTCTAACCCTCTGTTCCCTTCCTTCTATGATTTTATCCATGTCAAGACATTTCCACCTATTCTGGCCATTTCTTGGAGCTTTATAATAATTCTCTTGTGTGGGACAGTGTCAAATGCTTTATGGAAGCCTAGGAATATGCAATCTGCCCAGACCTCTCTTTCCTGTAAGATTAGTGTTACCTCATCATAAAATTCTAATAAGTTTGTTATTGATGATCTACCTTCTCTGAAGCCATGTTGTCGCACTGACAAAAAGTTGAAGGATTCCAAGTGAAGAGAGATATGTTTCCTTAGTAGTTTCTCCATAACTTTGCAAACTATGCTGGTCTAGGAAACAGGTTTATAGTTTAGAGCCATATCCCTCCTTCCCATATTGAAGATAGGTATCACGTGCACTTGTTTCCAGCATCTTGGAATCTCCCCTGACTCCAGCGACTTTTTAAATATGATACTTGGAGCTTTATAATAATTCTCTTGTGTGGGACAGTGTCAAATGCTTTATGGAAGCCTAGGAATATGCAATCTGCCCAGACCTCTCTTTCCTGTAAGATTAGTGTTACCTCATCATAATATTCTAATAAGTTTGTTATTGATGATCTACCTTCTCTGAAGCCATGTTGTCGCACTGACAAAAAGTTGAAGGATTCCAAGTGAAGAGAGATATGTTTCCTTAGTAGTTTCTCCATAACTTTGCAAACTATTCTGGTCTAGGAAACAGGTTTATAGTTTAGAGCCATATCCCTCCTTCCCATTTTGAAGATAGGTATCACGTGCACTTGTTTCCAGCATCTTGGAATCTCCCCTGACTCCAGCGACTTTTTAAATATGATACTTAGTGCCATATGTATATATACATGTATGTATGTATGTTTGTATGTATGTATGTATGTATGTATGTATGTATGTATGTATGTATGTATGTATGCATGTATGTATGTATGTATGCATGTATGTATGTATGTATGTATGTATGTATGTATGTATGTATGTATGTATGTATGTATGTATGTATGTATGTATGTATGTATGTATGTATGTATGTATGTATGTATGTATGTATGTATGTATGTATGTATGTATGTATGTGTGTGTGTATGTATGTATGTATGTATGTATGTATGTATGTATGTATGTATGTATGTATGTATGTATGTATGTATGTATGTATGTATGTATGTATGTATGTATGTATGTATGTATGTATGTATGTATGTATGTATGTATGTATGTATGTAGGTAGGTAGGTAGGTAGGTAGGTAGGTAGGTAGGTAGGTAGGTAGGTAGGTAGGTAGGTAGGTAGGTAGGTAGGTATGTAGGTATGTATGTATAAGGTGCTTAAGGAATCCTTCATTATTTAGAAAAAATATTATATTAAGTTAGGATTTGCAAGAGGACCAAAATGAATTTCTTTTCTAAATCTTGAAAGTTTTTGGCATAAAGACTACTAAAGGTCACTGTTACAGCTCAATATGAGCACCGCCTTTTTCAAAACATACCAGTCACAGCTTTACGTATGCTTGGCCGACATTGGACAAGAAAACTTTCGGGAGTAACTTAAGCACACGCATTCCTGATCCGTTCTTCTGGTGTGGGAAGGTCTCACGGCTTAGTGGGGTATACTTGGCTCTGCAAAAAGAAGGCACATGGTGGAAGAATCTACGATTGAGCAGATGATTCAATAGTGCCACGGCAACCAATTCACCTATCTGATAACTATTCATTCATAAATGAGAGCACCTCAAGTGAGTAATGAACATGGGCACCATTCTGCTGGAAAATGATTTCTTTCATGTTGACTATAGCTGACAGTCGGGGAATGCAGAACTTTTGAAGCATACAAAGCCAGTTGTCTCCGTTGACGTTCACATAATTCCAAATTGACCCTTGAAGAAGAGAGGATCAACCAGCTCAGCTGAGGGGATGGCACACAAGATGACCAATCTTGGAGGGTCACTTCCATGTTTATGGATCTACAGAGGACTGCGAATTGTCCAGATGGGTGCTGTGCAACACTGTTGAGTAGGGGTAGTGACATGGGCAGGATATATACTGATCCCCTGATCGATACTGGCCTGGGATTGGATTAGCTTTCAGTCTCTCTTGTCGTTACTGATTAAATTTGGCACTGCCTTGAGGGGTTGGTGAAATCCTATAGGTCAACCTGATTATTCAGTTATTGCCAGAATATCACTGGGTCCATGTGATGGGAAAGGGGCAATATGGTGGGTATATAGTCGAGCTCTGTGCTATCACTGTCACTTTCCTTTGCCTTTCATTAGAGATCTATAATCATTAACATTCCTGAAATAGATCCTGCCGTGGGGTGCTAGGAAGGGAATCCAACTTGAATCCTCTGTCTCTGTCCACCCCCGTGCAAATGGAAACCAATTGTGATGCATAACAAAAATTATCTTATTTTTAATTAATTTTATGGTCTTTTCATCTGAAGATTTCATATGCTAATAAATAAGTGCACTTTTACGTGAGCCATGCCTATCTGCATAAGCAGATAAAATAGAAATATGTATATGGAGTGCATGAAAATTTAACATATATATATATATATATATATATATATATATATATATATATATATATATATATATATATATATATATATATATATATATATATATATATATATATATATATATATATATATATATATATATATATATATATATATATATATATATATATATTTAGTTATTAACAATTCTCAAAACCCAAAATAATGAACCAAGATTGGTTAGCCTTTCTCTTGGATAATCAAATGAAATATATCGCATTTTGCCCATTATTTTGGTCATTTTTTCAGCAAGATAAATTATGTTATAAAGAAAAGAGATATATCAACCGATGCATTTGTCATTGCAACTTGCAAATCTCTCACAAGCTATGATGCAAAAGTAATATGCAATTAGACTGTTCTATGTTTTCAAAAGGAATATTTTCAAGTCAAACATCAAACCTGCTTTCCTCAGGTCACTGTCTTCAAATCTGAATACAAAAATGTCATTAGGGGATGGAATAGAAATTCTGACAAAGCAATCGTACTAATTGTATCAGTAGCTGCAGTCAATGTCATCAAAGAAGGACCTAAAGTGTATAGCGGATTTTTCAGTTAAACGTTTTCATCTTCTGGAAATGCTGATACAACTAATGCCGTCTTCAAACAGATTGGACCAATTGTTCCCAATTTGGCCCCGCTCTTACGTGATCCCTGCACGGGTAATATTTTATCTCCTGGTTTAGTACATACAGCAACATATTGCAACTCTAAATCACCTCTATAGGTGATTAATAAATATATTATTTTTGCATTATTTGAAGATATTCCGATTGAAAAATATTGTTTTCAGGATTATTGACTATCAAACACTACGAATTTCATCCACTGATACATTATGTAGGTTTCCTTTTAGTAAAAATGCTAGAAAAAATACTCTTAAAAAAAAAAGTAAAAAGACTACCTCCAAAAGCAATTGTTTCGAAGCTCGGTATGCCTTTAGTAAATATTTAAACACCAAAGTTTGAAGCTTTTGCTTCTGTTGCCTTAACTATTTGTTTACACGTTTCTTTATATTTCCCATGATCGGTTTTTCAAAAAGCAGTCAGACTTTTCCAGTGTTATTTAGATGTTTTTATACTGATATTATTTACTTTGGAAAAGTTTGGTTGCGTTGCGGAACGAGATAATACACAAAAAATGGACAGTTCATTTCAAGAAATAAACAGCAAGCAACTTTTACTATTTGAAGTACCGACTGAGAGAGAAACAGAGTGAGAAAGAGATAAAAAAAAAGAGAGAGAGAGAGAGAGAGAGAGAGAGAGAGAGAGAGAGAGAGAGAGAGAGAGAGAGAGAGAGAGAGAGAGAGACATGATATCGTCATAAATATTTCCTACACTTCGTACCGCTTACAATCCCGAAGCCGAAGTAAGGAACCTGAAAAATGTTGTTTCCATCCTGAACCGGAGCATTACGAAGAGCACCCAACCTTAATCCCAGATATCCCACCTGAGTTCGTCCACTCCCATTTGAATGGGGACTAATTATGACATAAAATAGTAAACTATTATTATTAATATTATCATTATTATTATTATTATTATTATTATTATTATTATTATTATTATTATTATTATTATTATTATTATTATTATTATTATTATTATTATTATTATCCTTTTATTATTATTATTATTATTATTATTATTATTATTATCATTATTATTATTATTATTATTATTATTATTATTATTATTATTATTATTATTATTATTATTATTATTATTATTATTATTATTATTATTATTATTATTATTATTATTATTATTATTATTATTATCATTATTATTATTATTATTGTAGTCACCGTGGCTCAAGCGGAAGCGTCTGCGACTCTGAGGCGTCAGGTCGAGGGTTCGTGCCCCATCACGGTCTGAGGTTAGCAAGGGCATGCACTCAGGGTAACAATTACATCTGCCAAAACAAGTCCTTTGCAAGAAGGCAACCGTCCGAGCCCTTGGTAGAAAAGGAAGTTCGTGACGTAAAACCGCATCAAACCGGAAGAATTATTATTATTATTATTATTATTATTATTATTATTATTATTATTATTATTATTATTATTATTATTATTATTATTATTATTATTATTATTATTATTATTGCTGTTATTATTATTATTATAATTATTATTATTATTATTATTATTATTATTATTATTATTATTATTATTATTATTATTATTATTATTATTATTATTATTATTATTATTATTATTATTATTATTATTATTATTATCATTATTATTATTATTATTATTATTATTATTATTATTATTATTATTATTATTATTATTATTATTATTATTATTATTATTATTATTATTATTATTATTATTATTATTATTATTATTTTTATTATTATTATTATTATCATTATTATTATTATTATTATTATTATTATTATTATTATTATTATTATTATTATTATTATTATTATTATTATTATTATTATTATTATTATTATTATTATTACTATTATTATTATCATCATCATCATCATCATCATCATCATCATCATCATCATCATCGTTATTATTATTATTATTATTATTATTATTATTATTATTATTATTATTATTATTATTATTATTATTATTATTATTATTATTATTATTATTATTATTATTATTATTATTATTATTATTATTATTATTATTATTATTTTATTGTTATTATGTCGTGAGAAAAGTTTAAGAAATAGAGTGAAACATTGTAACTGATCTTCACAATGTATTTTCTTGGCTGTAGGATGTGCTGTGACAACTAGGTATATTGTTATGCCTTTAGGCCTCTCACATAAACGCCAAGGGCCAATAGAGGTCAAAGTGCTCCACCAGTTCCAGACATTCTCACGAGTAACATCTATATGTACGTAAGTACATGCACCTTGTTACCCACTAGGCCAGCTTGATTAGCCCCACCCCAAAAGAGAGGAGAGTTCCTCCAGCTAGAAGCCTATTGGCAGGCTTCCTGAGCCACCATGCCTACCATCTTGGTAATACAAGACAGTAAAGAGTCAGACGTTCACAGAGAGTTAGTTAGGAGTTAGAACTTGATTGGGAAAAAACTAAGATATCTATAAAGTTTCCCCTACTGGGCGGGGAACTGTGAGTTGTAGGATGGGGAGCTTTGAGGTGTAAAATTAGTGCATAGTTCTGATAAATAATGTAAATTCAACGATGCATATCTGTTATCACCGACCTCACTACCAAATCTAAGATGAGATATTAAGACTTTCAGGTGAGAATAATTACCGTATATAGTGAAGTTCTATACATCAGTGGCGGCAGCTCAGGACGACTCCACACCAAATTAAAGTGAAGAGGCAAGAAAAAAATTTTATGCCAGTGCATCTCGTGCCGTGCAAAATGCAAGAAACAGATAAATAAGCATCTCTGGAGAAAATGTCCGATGTAGGAAAGATTCGTCGAATCCTCGAGTCAGAAGAACTTCAAGACGCTTACAAGCAAGAGAAGCCGAGAGAGACGCCTCTGGCTCCAACGATGCTCAAAGTATCCAGACAGCAGAGCCAGTCACACCTCTCCCCCATCCCGGTATAGGCAAGGCACCCTGCAGTAAGAAAACTTGATGGAACTTCATTCACGAAGGCTGAGACAAGTCACTGGGAGAAAAATTCAGTGCGATTTATGTATATCACCGTGCACCGCACTGTGAATGTGGCTTTACGATACACCGCCCCTACCAGGTGTTATTTATTGCTGAATTGGACTCAGAAGATTCCTGTGATGGTGAAACGGCAATTTTACGAGACATATGGACAACGTCGGCGAGAAAACCAGGAAGCCCAGAAGAAAGGAAAGCCCCCTCCTCCAGTGCCTGTGGCTGTGACGTCCTTTAAGCAGCATCCCAAAATAGCTAAGTACTTGTAATTTGTATCCAGTGAGTAATGGGACAATTATTAAAAGAAATTGAAGTCGAAGGCTCTACCATTTTACTTTGTAGACATTCTTCGACTCAGCCACCCCATATATATAAGGGAGTATGGCATTAGTAAATCAATAAAAGCAGAATTTCTGTATCCATTACTAACATAGATAATTTGTACTAATAGCTTTAAGCAGTAATATACTCGATTTTTGCTATAATTAGAACAATATTATGAGTGCGGTTGAAGGGCGTTCCATTAATTTTTATTATTGCCTAAGTTAATTATTAAACAGGCAAATGTATTGATTTTAATTGAAAAATTAATGTACCTGTAAAATCATTTTTATATCAATTTCGTAAACCAAAAGTGACAATGTTTATCATGATATATAAGTAGCAGAGTTTTTATTTACTCTGAAATGAGCATAAGAATTTATATTGAGAAACAAATTTGAATCTGTTTTAGTCCTTTTTTTTCGCATGTGATTTCCAAGAGAGGAATGTGGAAATGACCGATCGATCTCTCAGCTTTGTTATTATAAAGAAATAGCAATTGTGCTGATTTTTTTATATTAAAATACGTGTATGTCATATCCTTTTGGAGAATAAGAAAATTTTGCGATGTTATTTAGATTATTGCTGTTTTATATAACGAGTTTTTTTGTTCACTTAGACGTTATGCAGACGGGGAAAGAGAGTAGAGTAAATTGTGCCGTGACAGGGGGGTTAGGGTGTCACCCTGCTGTACCGTAGTTGGGAGTATAGGGAGGACCTAGGACTGGTGACACAGTCATGCAACAACCCGGGCCGATCACGAGTTCACACCACACACTCCTTCAGAGTGACGGGAAGGGGGGTTATGCAGAAAGAAAGAGAGTGCGAGTTTTGAAAGTGGTGAGTGCGGGAGAGAATGGACATGGCTGACCGGGATTATCATGGGAGGGGGAAATGCTTGTGAGTGGAGTCGCAAAAATTCCGTTAAGAACATAAGAATAGAGGACTCTGCAACATGCCTACTGGCACACACGAGGCAGCTCCTTTTTTTAATTGTATTCTCAGCATGTCTAACCTATTCTATTCTACTCTACTTATTTATTCTATTTTTCTTTTTATGATTTTTCTAATAAGCACTAACCTATTCATACCCACCCTACCTCTGTCATATGTCTATCTAATCTACATTTGAAGGTGTCTAAGGTATTGGCATTTACTATCCTACTAGGAAGCTTGTTCCATGCATCAGCTACTCTATTACCAAACCAATTTTTACCAATTTCCCTTCTGAACCTAAATTTATCAAGCTTAAATCCATTATTACGAGTTCTGGTTTGATCATGAATTTTTAAAACTTTATTAATATCTCCCTTGTTAATCCCTTTAAACCATTTATACACTTCAATCATAGTGTGTTGGTGGTGGTGTCGTTGTTGGTGCTGTTAAGAAATGAGTTGGCCGCAGTCAGGCAGGAGGTCAGATCCTTAGCTGAGGAGAACAGGGATCTGAGAGGTAAAGTAGAGGTGTTAACGAGGAAGGGACAATAGAATAATGAAGACGACTGGAAAGTTGTGAATAAGGGTTCAACGAAGATGGTTCTTAAGAAAAATGATACTTTTAGACTACAGGTTGCTAATTCATTTAGTTCACTTAGAGATGAATGTGACAGTGGCGGCAGTAATTCTTCAGGAACCATAGAGTCAGATAGGTGTACTAGCGATCGTAAAAATGGAAGTGGGAAAAGCTCTCAGGTCAAGAGGCTAGGTAAGTCTCCCAAGGTCGGAGTAACCCATCCTCTGGTTAAGTCTCGTTCTTTGGTAATTGTAGGGGATTCACTATGCAGATATGTAGACAGGAGACTCAGGCATAAAGTTAGAGGAAAATATTTTTTCCCTGGAGCAGGTATGAAGAAGGTGGGTGAGTCAATAAATAGCTGGATTGAGAAAAAAGATGTTGTTTGTTTGATAGCTGGGGGAAATGACGTGCAGGATGGTAGAAGTGAAGAGCTGATTAGGTTGTATAGACAAGCCCTGGATAAGATTAGGAAAAGGGGTGCAGTTCCTGTGATGTGTGGTATTCTCCCTAGGCTTAGCCAAAGTTCAGAGTGGTGGTCTCGAGCTATAGGAGTAAATGCTAGGATGAAAGTCTTCTGTCGGGAGAATAATATAGGTTTTATAGACGGGTGGGATCACTTCACTAGTCGTAAGCATATGTATGCAAGGCATGGAGTGCATCTTTCTAATTCAGGTGTCTCGGTATTGGCTGGTATGATAGACAGAGAGGTAGGGGGGTTTTGTTAGACACAAATAATGAAATGAATGATACTTGTGCAGAGAAATTAGTCATCAAGGATTCAGTAAATAGTGGGTCAAATAACTGGGAGTCTAAGGATAAGAACCATTTGTTACATAGAACAAATATTAACAAAAAGAATAGCCACAAGAAGGGTAAGGCTAGAGAAAGTTTAAAAGTATATTATACAAATAGCCGTAGTTTAGGTAACAAGATAGAAGAACTGAGAGCCATAGTATGTAGTGAGAGACTGGATATAATATGCATTAGTGAAAGTTGGATTAATTTAGAAAGCAAACACCTTAAAGCTGAGTACATAATTACAGGATATAAACTTTATAATGCTGATCGTAGTGCAGATAAAAGAGGGGGAGGGGTAATTATGTATATTAAAGATAGCCTCAGAAGCTGCATTAAGTCTGGAATTAAGACAAATCTAAATTCAGAAACCTTATGGGTTGAAATTAAAAATAATATAGAAAGTCTAGTTGTAGGAGTAGTCTACAGACCACCTGATCTAGACGATATGGAGTCGCAGGTTATATACGATGAAATTTCTAAAGTGACCAGGTCAAATAGAGTTTGCATTGTAGGCGATTTTAATTTTAGACATATTAACTGGGAAACCATAACAGGTGATAGTAGCTCTAAGGAGTTTTTGGAAGTAGTAGAAGACAATTTCCTTTCTCAGCATGTACTGGAAGCAACACGGGGGGTGAATACACTAGATTTAGTTCTTAGTAATAGAGAGAATATGGTTACAAATTTAGAAGTTGGTGAAAAATTGGGCAACAGTGACCATGATTCCATTAGATTTAACATAATTTTCAAGGAAACTATAAAGGAAAATAAGAATATTGTTCCAAACTTTAGAGCAGGAGATTTTGAGGGCTTAAAAACTAAATTATCTAATGAGGTATGGGAAGGGATTTCTGGGGTACAGATGTGGGTAGTTAATCCAGCAGGTCAGGTAGCAGGTAGCGGATTACCCCAAAATTTGAGTACCACATGCCAAGGATTATCACAAGATAAGATCAATACATTAAATTCTCTCACAGAAAAGAACAGCAGTCCGTCAGTTAATATAAATTTGGATGAGGAATATAACAATTTTGTCATGACTCTTAAGAATAGTCAGAGAGACTATATACCCATGAAACATTGCAGATCAAGAAAAAATGACCCTAAATGGATGAACAATAGAATAAAGAATCTTATAGGTATTAAAAGAGGAATATACAGGAAACTAAAAAGAGGTGAAGAGCAGGTGAGGCAGCAATATATACAGTTAAACAGGGAAGTTAAAAAGATAGAGAGTTGAAAAGAAAATACGAAGTTAGAATAGCAGGAGAAGCTAAAGAAAATCCTAAAGGGTTTTATCAACATTATCAAACAAAATTTAATGAAAAAGTCGGACCAATTGAAGTAGCCAATGGCCATATCACAGATGACGATAAAGTGATGTGTACATGTTTAAATGATTATTTCTTATCTGTATTTACAAATGAAAACTTGGAAAATATTCCGGAAGTAGAATTCATTTACAGAGACAGTCTCGATAATATACTTAGTTCAATAAATATTACAAGAGAGGAGGTAATAAAAGAAATAGATAAATTAAAGGCTCATAAATCTCCGGGACCTGATGGAATATATGCTAGAATATTAAAGGAATGCAAGGAAGAGCTTAGTTGTCCTCTAACTGCATTATTTAATAATTCAATAAAATTAGGATCGGTACCCATGGAGTGGAAATTGGCAGATGTGGTACCAATATTTAAAAAAGGAGAACGTGTTAAAAAGAATAATTATAGGCCGGTAAGTTTAACGTCAACAGTGGGTAAGATTCTAGAATCCATAATTGCAAATAAAATGTAGATTAAGTTTTTTTAATCTGTCCTCATATGGTAGATTTCTGATATTGTGTATCATTTTGGTCATTCTTCGCTGCACTCTCTCCAAGGATTCAATTTCCATTCTATAATAGGGTGACCAGAATTGCACAGCATAATCTAAATGGGGCCTAACTAATGCAAGATAGAGCTGCAAAATAACTTTTTCCGTCCTATTGCTAACGCTTCTTGAGATAAATCCTAAAATTCTGTTTGCTTTATTTCTGACTGCTGTGCATTGCTCTCTTGGCTTAAGACTACTACTCACAAGAACTCCCAAATCCCTTTCACACTGAGAACTCATGATTTCATGGTTATTTAGCTTATAACTAGTATTGTCTTTTATAGTACCCATTTTAACTACTTTACATTTTTCAACATTAAATTCCATTTGCCATTTGTCCGACCATTCAGATAATCTATTTAGATCTTCCTGTAAAGCATGAATGTCTTCTTTTCCATTTATAGTTCTACCTATTTTAGTGTCGTCTGCGAATTTACTTAGGTTACTACTGATATCAGGAAGGGACAATTGAATAGAGAAGACGACTGGAAAGTTGTGAATAAGGGTTCAACGAAGATGGTTCTCAAGAAAAATGATACTTTTAGACTACAAGTTGCTAATTCATTTAGTTCACTTAGAGATGAAGGTGACAGTGGTGGCAGTAATTCTTCAGGACCCATAGAGTCAGATAGGTGTACTAGCGATCGTAGAAATGGAAGTGGGAAAAGCTCTCAGGTCAAGAGCCTAGGTAAGTCTCCCAAGGTCGGAGTAACCCATCCTCCGGATAAGTCTCGTTCTTTGGTAATTGTAGGGGATTCACTATGCAGATATGTAGACAGGAAACTCAGGCATAAAGTTAGAGGAAAATATTTTTTCCCTGGAGCAGGTATGAAGAAGGTGGGTGAGTCAATAAATAGCTGGATTGAGAAAAAAGATGTTGTTTGTTTGATAGCTGGGGGAAATGACGTGCAGGATGGTAGAAGTGAAGAGCTGATTAGGTTGCATAGACAAGCCCTGGATAAGATTAGGAAAAGGGGTGCAGTTCCTGTGATGTGTGGTATTCTCCCTAGGCTTAGCCAAAGTTCAGAGTGGTGGTCTCGAGCTATAGAAGCAAATTCTAGGATGAAAGTCTTCTGTCGGCAGAATAATATAGGTTTTATAGACGGGTGGGATCACTTCACTAGTCGTAAGCATATGTATGCAAGGGATGGAGTGCATCTTTCTAATTCAGGTGTCCCGGCATTGGCTGGTATGATAGACAGAGAGGTAGGGGGGTTTTGTTAGACACAAATAATGAAATGATTAATACTTGTGCAGAGAAATTAGTCAGTAAGGGTTCAGTAAATAGTGGGTCAAATAACTGGGAGTCTAAGGATAAGAACCATTTGTTACATAGAACAAATATTAACAAAAAGAATAGCCACAAGAAGGGTAAATCTAGAGAAAGTTTAATAGTATATTATACAAATAGCCGTAGTTTAGGTAACAAGATAGAAGAACTGAGAGCCATAGTATGTAGTGAGAGACCGGATATAATATGCATTAGTGAAAGTTGGATTAATTTAGAAAGCAAACACCTTAAATCTGAGTACATAATTACAGGATATAAACTTTATAATGCTGATCGTAGTGCAGATAGAAGAGGGGGAGGGGTAATTATGTATATTAAAGATAGCCCCAGAAGCTGCATTAAGTCTGGAATTAAGACAAATCTAAATTCAGAAACCTTATGGGTTGAAATTAAAAATAATATAGAAAGTCTAGTTGTAGGAGTAGTCTACAGACCACCTGATCTAGACAATATAGAGTCGCAAGTTATATACGATGAAATTTCTAAAGTGACCAGGTCAAATAGAGTTTGCATTGTAGGCGATTTTAATTTCAGACATATTAACTGGGAAACCATAACAGGTGATAGTAGCTCTAAGGAGTTTTTGGAAGTAGTAGAAGACAATTTCCTTTCTCAGCATGTACTTGAAGCAACACGGGGGGTGAATACACTAGATTTAGTTCTTAGTAATAGAGAGAATATGGTTACAAATTTAGAAGTTGGTGAAAAATTGGGCAACAGTGACCATGATTCCATTAGATTTAACATAATTTTCAAAGAAACTATAAAGGAAAATAAGAATATTGTTCCAAACTTTAGAGCAGGAGATTTTGAGGGCTTAAAAACAAAATTATCTAATGTGGTATGGGAAGGGATTTCTGGGGTACAGATGTGGGTAGTTAATCCAGCAGGTCAGGTCGCAGGTAGCGGATTACCCCGAAATTTGGGTACCACATGCCAAGGATTATCACAAGATAAGATCAATACATTAAATTCTCTCACAGGAAAGAACAGCAGTCCGTCAGTTAATATAAATTTGGATGAGGAATATAACAATTTTGTCATGACTCTTAAGAATAGTCAGAGAGACTATATTCCCATGAAACATTGCAGATCAAGAAAAAATGACCCTAAATGGATGAACAATAGAATAAAGAATCTTATAGGTATTAAAAGAGGAATATACAGGAAACTAAAAAGAGGTGAAGAGCACGTGAGGCAGCAATATATACAGTTAAACAGGGAAGTTAAAAAGATAGTTAAAGAGTCGAAAAGAAAATACGAAGTTAGAATAGCAGGAGAAGCTAAAGAAAATCCTAAAGGGTTTTATCAACATTATCAAACAAAATTTAATGAAAAAGTCGGACCAATTGAAGTAGCCAATGGCCATATCACAGATGACGATAAAGTGATGTGTACATGTTTAAATGATTATTTCTTATCTGTATTTACAAATGAAAACTTGGAAAATATTCCGGAAGTAGAATTCATTTACAGAGACAGTCTCGATAATATACTTAGTTCAATAAATATTACAAGAGAGGAGGTAATAAAAGAAATAGATAAATTAAAGGCTCATAAATCTCCGGGACCTGATGGAATATATGCTAGAATATTAAAGGAATGCAAGGAAGAGCTTAGTTGTCCTCTAACTGCATTATTTAATAATTCAATAAAATTAGGATCGGTACCCATGGAGTGGAAATTGGCAGATGTGGTACCAATATTTAAAAAAGGAGAACGTGTTAAAAAGAATAATTATAGGCCGGTAAGTTTAACGTCAACAGTGGGTAAGATTCTAGAATCCATAATTGCAAATAAAATGTAGATTAAGTTTTTTTAATCTGTCCTCATATGGTAGATTTCTGATATTGTGTATCATTTTGGTCATTCTTCGCTGCACTCTCTCCAAGGATTCAATTTCCATTCTATAATAGGGTGACCAGAATTGCACAGCATAATCTAAATGGGGCCTAACTAATGCAAGATAGAGCTGCAAAATAACTTTTTCCGTCCTATTGCTAACGCTTCTTGAGATAAATCCTAAAATTCTGTTTGCTTTATTTCTGACTGCTGTGCATTGCTCTCTTGGCTTAAGACTACTACTCACAAGAACTCCCAAATCCCTTTCACACTGAGAACTCATGATTTCATGGTTATTTAGCTTATAACTAGTATTGTCTTTTATAGTACCCATTTTAACTACTTTACATTTTTCAACATTAAATTCCATTTGCCATTTGTCCGACCATTCAGATAATCTATTTAGATCTTCCTGTAAAGCATGAATGTCTTCTTTTCCATTTATAGTTCTACCTATTTTAGTGTCGTCTGCGAATTTACTTAGGTTACTACTGATATCAGGAAGGGACAATTGAATAGAGAAGACGACTGGAAAGTTGTGAATAAGGGTTCAACGAAGATGGTTCTCAAGAAAAATGATACTTTTAGACTACAAGTTGCTAATTCATTTAGTTCACTTAGAGATGAAGGTGACAGTGGTGGCAGTAATTCTTCAGGACCCATAGAGTCAGATAGGTGTACTAGCGATCGTAGAAATGGAAGTGGGAAAAGCTCTCAGGTCAAGAGCCTAGGTAAGTCTCCCAAGGTCGGAGTAACCCATCCTCCGGATAAGTCTCGTTCTTTGGTAATTGTAGGGGATTCACTATGCAGATATGTAGACAGGAAACTCAGGCATAAAGTTAGAGGAAAATATTTTTTCCCTGGAGCAGGTATGAAGAAGGTGGGTGAGTCAATAAATAGCTGGATTGAGAAAAAAGATGTTGTTTGTTTGATAGCTGGGGGAAATGACGTGCAGGATGGTAGAAGTGAAGAGCTGATTAGGTTGCATAGACAAGCCCTGGATAAGATTAGGAAAAGGGGTGCAGTTCCTGTGATGTGTGGTATTCTCCCTAGGCTTAGCCAAAGTTCAGAGTGGTGGTCTCGAGCTATAGAAGCAAATTCTAGGATGAAAGTCTTCTGTCGGCAGAATAATATAGGTTTTATAGACGGGTGGGATCACTTCACTAGTCGTAAGCATATGTATGCAAGGGATGGAGTGCATCTTTCTAATTCAGGTGTCCCGGCATTGGCTGGTATGATAGACAGAGAGGTAGGGGGGTTTTGTTAGACACAAATAATGAAATGATTAATACTTGTGCAGAGAAATTAGTCAGTAAGGGTTCAGTAAATAGTGGGTCAAATAACTGGGAGTCTAAGGATAAGAACCATTTGTTACATAGAACAAATATTAACAAAAAGAATAGCCACAAGAAGGGTAAATCTAGAGAAAGTTTAAAAGTATATTATACAAATAGTCGTAGTTTAGGTAACAAGATAGAAGAACTGAGAGCCATAGTATGTAGTGAGAGACCGGATATAATATGCATTAGTGAAAGTTGGATTAATTTAGAAAGCAAACACCTTAAATCTGAGTACATAATTACAGGATATAAACTTTATAATGCTGATCGTAGTGCAGATAGAAGAGGGGGAGGGGTAATTATGTATATTAAAGATAGCCCCAGAAGCTGCATTAAGTCTGGAATTAAGACAAATCTAAATTCAGAAACCTTATGGGTTGAAATTAAAAATAATATAGAAAGTCTAGTTGTAGGAGTAGTCTACAGACCACCTGATCTAGACAATATAGAGTCGCAAGTTATATACGATGAAATTTCTAAAGTGACCAGGTCAAATAGAGTTTGCATTGTAGGCGATTTTAATTTCAGACATATTAACTGGGAAACCATAACAGGTGATAGTAGCTCTAAGGAGTTTTTGGAAGTAGTAGAAGACAATTTCCTTTCTCAGCATGTACTTGAAGCAACACGGGGGGTGAATACACTAGATTTAGTTCTTAGTAATAGAGAGAATATGGTTACAAATTTAGAAGTTGGTGAAAAATTGGGCAACAGTGACCATGATTCCATTAGATTTAACATAATTTTCAAAGAAACTATAAAGGAAAATAAGAATATTGTTCCAAACTTTAGAGCAGGAGATTTTGAGGGCTTAAAAACAAAATTATCTAATGAGGTATGGGAAGGGATTTCTGGGGTACAGATGTGGGTAGTTAATCCAGCAGGTCAGGTCGCAGGTAGCGGATTACCCCGAAATTTGGGTACCACATGCCAAGGATTATCACAAGATAAGATCAATACATTAAATTCTCTCACAGGAAAGAACAGCAGTCCGTCAGTTAATATAAATTTGGATGAGGAATATAACAATTTTGTCATGACTCTTAAGAATAGTCAGAGAGACTATATTCCCATGAAACATTGCAGATCAAGAAAAAATGACCCTAAATGGATGAACAATAGAATAAAGAATCTTATAGGTATTAAAAGAGGAATATACAGGAAACTAAAAAGAGGTGAAGAGCACGTGAGGCAGCAATATATACAGTTAAACAGGGAAGTTAAAAAGATAGTTAAAGAGTCGAAAAGAAAATACGAAGTTAGAATAGCAGGAGAAGCTAAAGAAAATCCTAAAGGGTTTTATCAACATTATCAAACAAAATTTAATGAAAAAGTCGGACCAATTGAAGTAGCCAATGGCCATATCACAGATGACGATAAAGTGATGTGTACATGTTTAAATGATTATTTCTTATCTGTATTTACAAATGAAAACTTGGAAAATATTCCGGAAGTAGAATTCATTTACAGAGACAGTCTCGATAATATACTTAGTTCAATAAATATTACAAGAGAGGAGGTAATAAAAGAAATAGATAAATTAAAGGCTCATAAATCTCCGGGACCTGATGGAATATATGCTAGAATATTAAAGGAATGCAAGGAAGAGCTTAGTTGTCCTCTAACTGCATTATTTAATAATTCAATAAAATTAGGATCGGTACCCATGGAGTGGAAATTGGCAGATGTGGTACCAATATTTAAAAAAGGAGAACGTGTTAAAAAGAATAATTATAGGCCGGTAAGTTTAACGTCAACAGTGGGTAAGATTCTAGAATCCATAATTGCAAATAAAATGTAGATTAAGTTTTTTTAATCTGTCCTCATATGGTAGATTTCTGATATTGTGTATCATTTTGGTCATTCTTCGCTGCACTCTCTCCAAGGATTCAATTTCCATTCTATAATAGGGTGACCAGAATTGCACAGCATAATCTAAATGGGGCCTAACTAATGCAAGATAGAGCTGCAAAATAACTTTTTCCGTCCTATTGCTAACGCTTCTTGAGATAAATCCTAAAATTCTGTTTGCTTTATTTCTGACTGCTGTGCATTGCTCTCTTGGCTTAAGACTACTACTCACAAGAACTCCCAAATCCCTTTCACACTGAGAACTCATGATTTCATGGTTATTTAGCTTATAACTAGTATTGTCTTTTATAGTACCCATTTTAACTACTTTACATTTTTCAACATTAAATTCCATTTGCCATTTGTCCGACCATTCAGATAATCTATTTAGATCTTCCTGTAAAGCATGAATGTCTTCTTTTCCATTTATAGTTCTACCTATTTTAGTGTCGTCTGCGAATTTACTTAGGTTACTACTGATATCAGGAAGGGACAATTGAATAGAGAAGACGACTGGAAAGTTGTGAATAAGGGTTCAACGAAGATGGTTCTCAAGAAAAATGATACTTTTAGACTACAAGTTGCTAATTCATTTAGTTCACTTAGAGATGAAGGTGACAGTGGTGGCAGTAATTCTTCAGGACCCATAGAGTCAGATAGGTGTACTAGCGATCGTAGAAATGGAAGTGGGAAAAGCTCTCAGGTCAAGAGCCTAGGTAAGTCTCCCAAGGTCGGAGTAACCCATCCTCCGGATAAGTCTCGTTCTTTGGTAATTGTAGGGGATTCACTATGCAGATATGTAGACAGGAAACTCAGGCATAAAGTTAGAGGAAAATATTTTTTCCCTGGAGCAGGTATGAAGAAGGTGGGTGAGTCAATAAATAGCTGGATTGAGAAAAAAGATGTTGTTTGTTTGATAGCTGGGGGAAATGACGTGCAGGATGGTAGAAGTGAAGAGCTGATTAGGTTGCATAGACAAGCCCTGGATAAGATTAGGAAAAGGGGTGCAGTTCCTGTGATGTGTGGTATTCTCCCTAGGCTTAGCCAAAGTTCAGAGTGGTGGTCTCGAGCTATAGAAGCAAATTCTAGGATGAAAGTCTTCTGTCGGCAGAATAATATAGGTTTTATAGACGGGTGGGATCACTTCACTAGTCGTAAGCATATGTATGCAAGGGATGGAGTGCATCTTTCTAATTCAGGTGTCCCGGCATTGGCTGGTATGATAGACAGAGAGGTAGGGGGGTTTTGTTAGACACAAATAATGAAATGATTAATACTTGTGCAGAGAAATTAGTCAGTAAGGGTTCAGTAAATAGTGGGTCAAATAACTGGGAGTCTAAGGATAAGAACCATTTGTTACATAGAACAAATATTAACAAAAAGAATAGCCACAAGAAGGGTAAATCTAGAGAAAGTTTAAAAGTATATTATACAAATAGCCGTAGTTTAGGTAACAAGATAGAAGAACTGAGAGCCATAGTATGTAGTGAGAGACCGGATATAATATGCATTAGTGAAAGTTGGATTAATTTAGAAAGCAAACACCTTAAATCTGAGTACATAATTACAGGATATAAACTTTATAATGCTGATCGTAGTGCAGATAGAAGAGGGGGAGGGGTAATTATGTATATTAAAGATAGCCCCAGAAGCTGCATTAAGTCTGGAATTAAGACAAATCTAAATTCAGAAACCTTATGGGTTGAAATTAAAAATAATATAGAAAGTCTAGTTGTAGGAGTAGTCTACAGACCACCTGATCTAGACAATATAGAGTCGCAAGTTATATACGATGAAATTTCTAAAGTGACCAGGTCAAATAGAGTTTGCATTGTAGGCGATTTTAATTTCAGACATATTAACTGGGAAACCATAACAGGTGATAGTAGCTCTAAGGAGTTTTTGGAAGTAGTAGAAGACAATTTCCTTTCTCAGCATGTACTTGAAGCAACACGGGGGGTGAATACACTAGATTTAGTTCTTAGTAATAGAGAGAATATGGTTACAAATTTAGAAGTTGGTGAAAAATTGGGCAACAGTGACCATGATTCCATTAGATTTAACATAATTTTCAAAGAAACTATAAAGGAAAATAAGAATATTGTTCCAAACTTTAGAGCAGGAGATTTTGAGGGCTTAAAAACAAAATTATCTAATGAGGTATGGGAAGGGA
>JAXCGZ010011813.1:0-30000 GCA_037179515.1 Halocaridina rubra
GAACGCGCACTGTGTGTGTGTGTGTGTGTGTGTGTGTGTGTGTGTGTGTGTGTGTGTGTGTGTGTGTGTGTAAGTAGAGACTAATTTTTTTTATTGTCGGTCTTTATGGTATGTGCCTATGTGCATGTATGATTAGTTTTGACTTATTAAATTTTGATGTGGCTATTGAGAAGGCTTTTTAGATGAGAGAGAGAGAGAGAGAGAGAGAGAGAGAGAGAGAGAGAGAGAGAGAGAGAGAGAGAGAGAGAGAGAGAGAGAGAGAGAGAGCTACCTGGTTAACTAACTTTTTTTATGAAGGAGGAAAATGTCAGAAAAAAAGAAGTTAGGAAAGAAAAACTTTCGTTGTCAGAAATGGATGGCAGTCACTGGTGCCAACATACTCACAGACTAGAGGGTCAAGTTGTTCCATGTAGGAGGAACTAAAGTTAATAAGTAAAAAGTTTTTTGGATAGCATTTAATTTTACGTGAAAACTATAGGTAAAAGTATATATTTAATTTTTTTGACAGAACATGTCTTGGAAATCTCTTGGCTTGCAGCTTTTTTTTTTAATTTTTTTTTGTATACGAACACCAGGACAGGTATATTCACAGAATATGCCTTGGAAAGCAATGGGCTTGCAGCCTCTTTATTTTTTATATAAGAAAACCAAGACAAGTATACTCATTCCTAATGTAAGATCTGAGCTCTTGCACAGTTGGTTCCTCAATGGATTGCCATTTTCATTTGTTTGGTGTTCTGATTTCATGTCGCTGCTGATTACGCTGTTATCTTGAAATTTTCACCTCTATTATTTTTATATCTGTGATGATGCCTGCTGAGGTTCTTTGGGACTAGGAGCCACTACTGTCCCTTCTGCATCATGAACAAGAGAAAATGAAATTTCTCATTCTAGCCGCGTGAGCGCCGATTAAAAGAACAAAAAACAACATTATTACTGGGTGATGAAGGAGAAATAATTTTATTAACGTATTCCCCGTATGCCATAAAAGCTGACTAAAATGGATAGGGCATATAAGACGCGCAATCCTATCCTCCCTGACTTTTCTTTAAGCCGCAGAACAGTTGATGGAAGGGATGCAGACAAGCTGGCTATGAATAAAAAAACCGTAGTGTCTATCTTCCTTCACAACAATTTTGGGAATAACATATTTGTTGCAGTTAAAACCCGAAATGAGTCAGAATAGGCTTTGACTCATCAAAACCCGGAGTCGCATTTATTGTACTAAGTATTACTTAGATATGCTATCCAATCATAACCTTATCAAAAATAACCTAACACATCCTAACCTAGGCTAGGTTAGGTTATGGGAGATTGTGTTGGATTAGGAAACCCAAGAAAGAATAGTTTTTAAGTAAAATAAATAGGACTGCCAGTTTTGATTAGACAGAACTCATTCCGACTAATATTCGGGTTTTAACTGATATATATATTCACGAGCATTTATCATTTGTTTCCTTTAAACTTGGAATGAATTTAGCATTTAACAATTCTTCACTTAGCAAATGCCAGTTATCAGCTATCTTTACACTAATAAAGTAATTCCTTATATTTTGCAAAAAATTTTTTTTTTGAATCTTCAAACAGTGACCTATAGTTCTAGAACTACTCATTTCAAAATATAATTCCCTGTTACCATATCTCTCCTATTTTTTTTTTTTTTTAGCTTCGAGTGGTGGCAAATCTAACTCTCAACATTTTCTCATAACTGAGATTACGTATATCTGTCACCAGCTTTGTAGCTTGTCTTTGAATATTCTATGCAGATTCCAGAAGGCGGTTGCATTTTCAAGTTAAGGCCACACATAGACTATGTGTATATTTCTGAACATTTCTTTGTCCATATGCCAGAAAGAAGCCCTGTTATGTGATAAGAAAGCATATGCTGCCTTTTACATTACCATTTATACGGATTTCCATAGACAGATATTCGTTAGATTTCAATCCATCTGAAATGCTTGAAATTCTTTTCCCTGCACTCTTTTGTTTGTGTATTTACCAAATTGTATTTATTTAATTGTGCTTACGGAAAAGAGCCCTATGCTCGTAGCTCTCCGCCTCCTACTCATTGACACTTACGGTATCATATTTGTCCTTGATACTACGGATGCAATTAGAATATAATTTTACCCCGCTTAGCGATTTCCAATCATTATCTATTCTTAAATTATAAAAGTTTCTTCTTACATCTTGCAAAGCTGTATTCTTACAAATAGTTCTAGAGTCACCCATACCAAAATATCGCTCCCTATCCTATATGTCAAAGCCATGAAAAAATGTAAAAATGGTCACTATATCCCCTCTCCTCCTTTTACTTTCAGGTTATGGTGAGTCTAGCTCCTACAACCTTTCCTCATAAATGAGGCTACGTATTTCTGTCACCAGCTTCATGGTATGTCTGCGAACTTTTTCCAGTTTATTTATATATTTTTCCTATTGCAGATTCCAAAAGGGTGTTGCATATACGTCTCTAGAAGTTCTGCACCTGCTATTGAGTACTTACTCTAACTTGGACTTTCTTGCACTTTTGCCCATTCTCATAACTCTGTATTTGTGTGTGTGTGTGAAACAATTATATACAGACATTATGTTAAATACCTTAGTTACTCTCCCTAGCTTGATTATTTATTTCAAAAATAATTTATTGCCTGAATTAACACCACTCAAATTATTATCTCCTATTCTGCAAAAGTGCCGTAGTTAGCATTCTCAGGAAGTACCGAGCTTTCGGCGCTGTCATGCCCCTGTAGCTAGCTGCATGTCGTAAAAGCGGTCTGCATGTGGCATAGTGAAGGGATTTGGAATCTTTAATTCGTAATTTTTTCTCTCGTGATGAATCATGGCATGCGAGGGGGTTCTAGTATGAAAATCTCCAAGTGGAACCCGAGCATGCTTTGAGCTGGTCAATGCAATCCCTTTACGGCCTTTGTTTGTAAGAAGATTGCTTGCTAATGGATCGAAATATAAAAAAAAATATTGCTCAATATTAATTATATTTTTGTTAGCAGATACTGGTAGTTGATTTCTTTAAGAATATTGATGTAGCTAAAACGCCAGAGCAGTGAATCCCCGATATTTTTTAAATTTTATCAGTGTGACGCCGGGGCAGGCAAAAAACTACCCTCATCAATAAAGGCGGGCACAAAGAAAACATTAAGACGAAGGAAAAAAAAAGGGTTAATGGCAAGGCAGAGATGAGGTAATGATACACAAAGGGTAAAGACAGATTGAAAGAATTGTCAGTGTACTGATGATCTAGAGATATGGCGGGGTTAGGCCCTGCGATGACAATAGCTTCGTTTTTTGAAGGCAGATAGGTTATAAAAATTAGGAAAGACAGAAGGAGGAAGAGAGTTTCAGAGTCTGGAGGTAGATGGGAAGAAACAGTCGCTGCACCGACCCATCCGCTAGCTATAAATCTCCCTATAGTACCTGATTTGTCATTAAAAGTGCGACCCTGTAGCAACGGATATGATGAATGTCCGTCAGAGTAAAAGTACCCCTCGTGCTTTGATCACCCGTAGCTTACGTGTTGCAATGGAAGTGTTTCCCTTTGGCATCGGATGTGATTACTTATCTTGATTTTATCCCGCCTTGCTACCATTAAGTAATTATTTCTTGATTTTCAATCTAGGAGATTAATAAAGTTCCCAGAACATCTGAGTAACTTAGTTCCTATCCGTTAGTTTGTCTATTCAAGTCTTTCATTTATAAGTTAAGTTAGGATGGGATGGGATAGGAGGGGAAAAAAAGGGAGGGGATTAAGGATATAAGGGAATTGGAGGGAAAAGCACGAAAATTAAATAAAGTTAGAGATAAAAAGAGAGGGGCAGACCCTCGTGCTAAGTGTACATTTATACATTTATACATTCCTTTCACCCTTCTCTATAAATAAAAAAAAAAATTGTAAATAGATAAAGAGAAGAAATGCTTAAATCAACCGCTAATTCTAATAATACTGTTCCATACGACGTAAAGCTCAGCATCTTTTGATTTTCAATTTCTTGTGAGTGGGAATAGTATGAAAGGACATTCAAGTTTTCGGTTGTTTACGAAGTACGTTCGAAAGGCCGACCTATTTCCGTATATCCAAGTTCCGCCTGTGTATATTTATACCCTCAATGTAATTACAATGCGTACAACCCCTTAATAAAATTATTTTGCGTTCATAATGATCTCTTGATGTATACAATATTAAAAGTAGATTCTTAGGAGCTTCAAAATTCGAATAACCAATTCAAAACCCACTTAATAATGCTTGCCAAACAATCATTATGAAATAAAATACTAATTTGATAATAATATTAATAATAATAATGATAATAATAATAATAATAATAATAATAATAATAATAATAATAATAATAATAATAATAATAATAATAATAATAATAAATTCTCAAAATAATGCCGTAATCCCACTGAATCTTGCAGGGTACTGCCATCACAGGCATGCAGGGCTTCATCCTGCCCTTGCCAATTTTCATCTACTTTGTCAACTGTTCATAGGCAAGAAAATTGTACTGGGAGGATGCAATGACGTCCCTTTACTCCCTTATCCTTTTTAGTCAGCACTTACAAGTTGTAGGTACTGCTACTACTACCAATTGCTGTTGGTGTTGTAGTTGTTGTTATTATTATTATTATTATTATTATTATTATTATTATTATTATTATTATTAATTATTATTATTATTATTATTATTATTATTATATCTGCTTTCTATTTCATATTGATACTTCGTCCTGTATTAAAAAGCGAGTTTAAAATTGGTTGTTGGAATACTTGAAGTTTTCAAAATAATCAACTATTATTACATACTTCATGATATCTTCACAATTTATTATTATTATAAACTGTTTTCCTTTTTTGATGTCGGCTACCCCCCAATTAAAGGGGGAAACAGCCAAGGTATATGTATGTATGTATGTATGTATTATTATTATTATTATTATTATTATTATTGTTATTATTATTATTATTATTATTATTATTATTATTATTATTAGATCTTATAAAGATGAACAAGCCCCAAAACCCCATATATAAGCTTAAATAACCTCGTATCTTGTTAGGGTTGGTTAGATTGGCTTAGGCTAGGTTAATGTAAATGACCTTAGAGCACCCTGGAATTACTCTTTTTTACAAGATTATTATTATTATTATTATTATTATTATTATTATTATTATTATTATTATTATTATTATTATTATTATTATTATTATTATTATTAATTCGATAGTGGCGATAAATCAGATTGGCGCACACGTCCCTTATGACAACACGGGGAGAAGATGCCTTGCAAAATATATTGAAGATGCAGCGACGTTTCAGATCAGTCTCTCTCTGGTCGCCGTGGTGTGAGGGAAGTTGTGCCGGATCAGTGAGTCTTTCCCCCTGTTACTTTACCTTTGTGATGAGAAGGAAAAACGTTTTCATTGCATTTATGGCAACCATTGCAATCTATTTGAGAAACGTGAGATATAGACATTGGTTTCTGTACTTTATATACTTTTTTATCTCCATGAAACGGTAGTGAAAATGCCAAGAAATAAACTTTTTGGTGAAGGCCAAGAAAACGTTTTCGTTGATTTTGTTTACAAAGTCTCGCATTTATATGTTATTTACGGAATTTTCTTTTTATTCTAAGGTTATTCGGCGTATCGTAAATATTTTCTATAACGTCATAAAATAATTAGATTATGTAGTTTTTGTAGCTTAGATATTTTGTTCATTTAGTTTTTTGTTTTAATGAATATATTGCAATCCTATAACGTATTAAAAAAAAAGTCAGTTTTTGTAACCTTTCATTTGTGATAACTCAATAAGTGTGTATTTATGTTTATTGTTTTGTATTATATATTTTTATTTTCATTTTTGCATTTGAAACTTCAGCGTATATTGAATGGTTAATTTTTATAATCTTGCTTTTGTGATAAGATAAATATAAATAAATAAATATATATTATATATATATATATATATATATATATATATATATATATATATATATATATATATATATATATATATATATATATATATATATATATATATATATATATATATATATACAGTATATATATATATATATATATATATATATATATATATATATATATATATATATATATATATATATATATATATATATATATATATATATATATATATATATTTGTTTGTTGTCATTTTTATTCTGGTTAGACAAAGGTTTATTATTATTATTATTATTATTATTATTATTATTATTATTTTATATACTTCTGAAGAAATGACGTAAAAAGAACCCTGAAAAAATATAGAATAGTTCGACAAATAACAAAAATCAAGGGGGGGGGCACCGGGTGTATTATCTCATTGGGGTATGTTTCTTCTCTATTCGAAAAGTGGCTTTTCTACCAAAGGAAGTCAGTTGGAAAAGGGACAGTCTCAGTCAAAAGTAGTACACAGAACACGAAGCAATCTCCATATGACATTGGAAAATAAGGAATGCATTAAAACGTAAAATTTTGCAGAGAAATTAGTTAAAGGTCCGACATTCCAAAGCGAAATTTCGAAATCGTAGAAACAGAATGATTTAGATTTTAAGAAACACATTTCAACCCGAAGTACGAAATATAGAGGATTGTACGAACAAGTGAAAAATAATAATTATAGAGAAATTACTTTTCAGCCAAAACAAGACAACAATTATAAACTATGCAGAATATGCACTCTAAAAATCCTACCTGAAAAAAATAAGAAGTCAAAACAGTCACAATACAGAAAAGACTTCTAAACCAATTTAACTTAGTAATGATAATGGAAAAATATACAGAAAACAGGAACCAGGTTAAAAGTGCAATTGAACATCACAGGTACTGTTCTGTCATGCAGACTTGGCCTGTGCCTGCATCGCAGTGGTTTTTCAGCGACATCATCTGGATGAGAGGTTAGTTCCAGTTGCGGGTATTTCTCTTTTTTTATGATTGCGACACCAGCACGGAAAAAAAAAAAAAAAAAAAAAAAAAAAAAAAAAATATATATATATATATATATATATATATATATATATATATATATATATATATATATATATATTTATATATATATATATATATATATATATATATATATATATATATATATATATATATATATATATATATATATATATATATATATATATATATATATATATATATATATATATATATATATATATCCTCATCGGGCCTGGTCACGAGGAAAACCAAGTAAATAGAAACAAAGAAGGGGATGATTGTTGTTGCCTGTCAGATGTAAAGGGATAATAAGAAATGTGTAACGAATATCCGAGAATATTCGGTGTTGATGTAGGCGTAGAGAAAACAAAACCCGTAACTGAATGAAGATTTAACATTGATCTGTCCTGAATAGTGTTATTTAAGTCCCAAAGACGCTTCAGCTGTAGGATCACAACGGGCAGCTGGTATCATGGGCCTACTACATGGTAATTTGTTGCTTTCAAGACTTTTCAGAATCATTTACTGTTATGAAATGGAATATTAATAGTAATGACAATAATATTACTTGATTTTTTTTTTCACGAGTGCTGCTAGCCGTTAATCTGTTCCGTTCTATGAGTTAGTTGATATTTCGCCATTCAGGGTAGCGATTACATCTGCCAAAACAACTCCTTCGCAAGAAATCAACCGTCCTAGCCCTTGGTAGAAAAGGGAGTCCGTGACGCAAAACCGGAACAGAACAATACAGTCGAGTATTCATATATATATATATATATATATATATATATATATATATATATATATATATATATATATATATATATATATATATATATATACACAAGATATATCATGGATAAATATCACAACTCCTTAGAATAATTCTAACAGTATTAGAATACTTATGAATAATGCCATGATATTTTCAGCTATCGTGTAAATGTTCTCTCTCTGAGCCTCTTTTTGAATATCATTTCTGCTATTGTTTCATTTATATCCTCTAGCAGACTGTACCATAGAGAGAGTTTTGTCTGTTATTTTTGATCCTGTTCTTGGAATCACTAGATTTTGTGACTGTCGAGTTTCTTTCCACTGAACATCTGATAGTAAAAAAATTGCATGACTCATTCAGGTATTACACCTTTTATTAACTTATATATAAGCATCACCACATCTAATTTTATTTGTTACAGTAAGCTATATTAGCTTACTGATAAAGAATGTTGCATGGTCAAACTTTTGCCATGGCCAACAGCGATTTTAGCAGCAAAATACTGAATCTTTTGAACCTAGCTTTATATACTTTTATTACAACCTCTTTATATCACTGAGCAATAGGATATGTAGCTAAGAACTAGAGACTCCTCTGTAGTCTTCGTGGCAAAATGGTAGCGTCTGCGACTCTGAGGCGGCAGGTCGAGGGTTCGCGCCCCGTCACGGACTGAGGTTAGAAGGCAACCGTCCTAACCCTTAGTAGAAAAGGGAGTTCGTGACGTAAAACCGAATCCATCCAACTAGACTCCTCTATTATTTTCCTGCTGTGACTTTTTGTATAAGTACAATGTATTGGACATGAGACTCAAATGATAGATGGCTGCCAATAATTAATCCAACTTTCTTAATAGAAGGAAGTGGTGTAACATGAGAAGGTCCTACTTTAGTATATAGGTCTTTAGGTATACGGCCTAGATGATCATGATATCTGGTCAAAACTGCCGTTTGAAGCAGGTTATGTTAGTTTGGTTAATTATTATTATTATTATTATTATTATTATTATTATTATTATTATTATTATTATTATTATTATTATTATTATTATTATTTTTATTATTATTATAATTATTATTATTATTATTATTATTATTATTATTATTATTATTATTATTATTATTATTATTCATAGGTGACTGGATTACATCGCTTCAGACAACTGAAATAGTTTCAGACATTGCCTTTAATGTATTAATAAGCCCATGGTATTGTCTTACGGATCCAATATGACTGAGGGTGTGCTAGGGGGTCCCAACTAGTCCTCCTAACTCCCTGGGGAGCGTAAGAGGATTCTTGATGGTCCTCAGCCATTGCTTTGGTCAGTGTTTCGTAACGCCCCAAATTGCGAAATTGCCCTCCTTGCCCGAGTATCATGATATTATAACTTCCTCTGTTTGTTGTATTGATATTTTTTTTTTGTCAGTGCAGCAGCATTTCCTACGTATTTTGAAACTGAAAATATTTATTTATTCGTCATTTAAGTAATAATGATAATAATAATAATATAATAATAATAATAATAATAATAATAATAATAATAATAATAATAATAATAATAATAATAATAATAAAAATGATGATGATATAATAATAATAATAATAATAATAATAATAATAATAATAATAATAATAATAATAATAATAATGATAATAATAATAATAATAATAATAATCTTGCCAAGCCCCCATCCTTTTCTCTTCTCCACGCCTTTGGCGACGATTGTAGCCTTCATGTTTCCTCTGCTTTCTCCTCATGACATTTGTCTGGAGCTCAAATTCAGTTTCGTTTCACTCTTTCTTTAATTTTATAATTTGATTTACAGAGAGTATCTAAGTTGTGCACCCAAAATTTAGAAACATTTGATACCTCCAAGACTCAGTTTCTGGGTATTTCTCTATATTTCTCTCCTACTGAGAGTCCATCATATTTATATAAATCCATGAAATTTATCGTATTATTTCTATAAATATATTTAGGGATGCTTATAGCCTCTAACTTGTTTTGGAAAGGTTACATGATTCATATTGCTTGAGCTGCATCTAAGAAATATGGAGTTTTGTTTTGCTTTCGTCATTACTTATCTTCTTAGATACTAAAAATCCATAAAGGCTATATCTGTCCCTGTTTACAATATTGTTCACATATGTGGGGTGCCTCTTCTTATATGTATCTCCTTAATAAGGTAGAATCTAAAGCCATTTAGCTCATCAAATCCTTTTCGTACTCCAAATCTCGATTTGCTTTCCCTTTACTGAAAGGGCTTGTTTCTTTCTCTTTTCTATTGCTACTACTTCCATTGTAATTTTCATTAGTTGACAAGTTGCATAGTTACCCAACTGACGACGCCGTGTAGCACGCATCAAGCGGCCTTGTTGCAGAGGTGCTGTATGGAGATTTGTAGTTCGCAAATTTGTCGCTGCAGCACCTACTTCGTTCCTTCATTTTGCAGACTATAAAGTTCTTCCTCCTTTTGTTCTTCCCTATTTTTTGTGATCCCTTTCCCTTCAAAAACCTTAGGGCCTAATCCAACCATATTTCTAAGTCTTCATTATCTTATTTCTACCTTTTCCTTAAGCTACTACTTTTTCTTCTTAATGATTTTGTGGTTCAAATGCCCGATGATGGCAATTTTCTTTGCCTGTCCCGCTGTCACACTTTTAAATATATATATATATATATATATATATATATATATATATATATATATATATATATATATATATATATATATATATATATATATATATATATATATATATATATATATATATATATATATATATGCTAGTTCTCCCTAGAATAGGATTTTGTGACTTTAACTAGAGACAACATTATGTCTCTGGGTTTGCTATCCTGCATCTTACACTGTTTGTATCATCCTATGGAGTTCGTCTTCACATTAGAGAACTTCGTTGCAGAGATTATCTCGCAAGAAATTCATCTTGCAAGTGATCTAAAGTGATATAAGCATAGAAAAAAAGGAAATCAAGATGTATAAATCCAGTATGGAGACTTCGTATGCATATAACATTTATTCACAAATTGCACGCGAACTTTGTCATGCTAGTTCTCCTTAGAATAGGATTTTATGACTTCAAGCAGAGACAACATTATGTCTCTGGGTTGCTATTCTATTTCTTAATTTGCTTGTATCATTCTCTGCAGTTCGTTTTCACATTAGAAAACATCGCTCGAGAGGGTATCTCGCAAAAAATTTATCTTGCAAGATGTCTTAAAGTGATACAAATACAGAAAAAGATGGCAACAATTATCCAAAATCATAAATCCAGCTTGGTGACTTTTTATGCAAATAACAATTATTCACGAAGAGCACGTGAACTTTATTATGCTATTTCTCCTTAGAATAGGATTTTGTGACTTTAAAAAGAAACAACATTATATCTCTGGGTTTGTTATCCTATTTCTTAATTTGTTTGTATCATCCTCTGCTGTTCATCTTCACATTAGATAGCATCGTTGCTGAGGTTATCTCGCAAGATTTTCATCTTGAAAAGATGTTTGAAAGTGATGCAATTGCAGAAGAAAAGGAAAGCAACAATTTTCCAAAATCACAAATCCATCATGGAGTCTTTTTATGCAAGTATATTTGGATTGTGGTTTTGGAAAATTGTTGCTATCCTTTTCTTTTGTGCTTGTAAAACTTTAAAGCATCTTGCAAGATGAATTCCTTGCGAGATAACCTCTGCAACAATATTTTCTAATGTAAAGACGAACTTCAGAGGATGATACAACAGATAAAAAAATATTATAGTAAACCCAGAGACATAATGTTGTCTCTTGTTAAAGTCACAAAATCCTATTCTAAAGAGAAATAGCATAATAAAGTTCACGTGCTTTTTGTGAATATATGTTATTTGCATAAAAAGTTTCCATGATGGATTTGTGATTAAATTTTTTTTTCTGTGCTTGTATCACTAAAACATCTTTGTAAGATGAATTTTTTGCTAGATAACCTCTGCAACGATGCTTTCTAATGTGAGGGCAAACTGCAGAGAATGATACAAACGAATTAATAAATAGGATAACAAACCCAGAGACATAATCACTGCATCTTGTTAAAGTTACAAAATCATATTCTAAGAGAACTAGCGTGATAAAATTCATGTAATTTTTGTGAATAAATGTTACTTGCATAAAAAATCTCCATGATGAATTTGTGAGTTTGGAAAATTGTTGTTTTCCTCCTTTTGTGTACTTGCATCACTTGAAAGCATCTTGCAAGATGAATTTCTTGCGAGATACCCTCTGCAACGATGCTACCTAATGTGAAGACAAATTGCAGAGGATGATACAAGCAGATTAAGGAATAGGATAGCAAACCCAGAGCCATTGTCTCTTGTTAAAGTGACAAAGACTTATTCTAAATACTAGCATATATATATATATATATATATATATATATATATATATATATATATATATATATATATATATATATATATATATATATATATATATTGTATATATAATATCATCTATCTATCTATCTATCTATCTATCTATCTATCTATCTATATATATATATATATATATATATATATATATATATATATATATATATATATATATATATATATATATATATATATATATATATATATATATATAATTTTCATCTATCTATCTATCTATCTATCTATCTATCTATTATATATATATATATATATATATATATATATATATATATATATATATATATATATATATCTATCTATATATTAAGAGTTTTCCGTCCTCTGCCATCCATATTTCATTCTCTTCTTATCTACCTTGGGCTGAGGTATTCCCTTACCTTCTCTGTCGTAGAAGCTGACTAAATGGAGCGAATCGAAGAATTATGGAACCCTCCTTCGTCCTACGTACCGCGTTGAGCGAGGGTATACAAAAGGGTTCTGGTAGCAGAACTTCAACTAGAACAGTATACAGCCATTGTATATGTATGTACATTAGATTTTAGATTAGATTAGATTTTATTGCCTTATTTGGAATACATACATGAATAGATATATACATTATATTCAGAGGCACTAGCCTGCTGAGCAAGAGCTCCTTGGCAGGCAGTTTAATTTACATTTCGCATAATTTAAAGTATGACGGCAATAGTTAACAAAAGCTCCAATATAGCAATCTCATACTTATCTTGTAATAAAACAAAACAGTAGCCTGACCTTAACTTGGACTTAATGATACACAATACTGTATTAATTATTAATCAACAGCTGCTTGATTTTGCCTAGTAAATAAATGCTGTTTGAGTTTCTTTTTAAATAAAGTTGTGCCAGTTATTATTTTTAAATCTTCTGGTAATGCATTCCAACATTTTGGGCCAAAACAGTGAATAGAAAATTTGTACAAGGTTGTTCTCGACTGTGGACATATCAGATTTATATTGTTACCTCTGGTTCCATGGTTGTGTTGAATAAATCTAAATAATTTTCTGTTATCATTAACATCACTATGTATAATAATAAGACAGAAATATTGTATCAAGTAATTAAATTTAAGCAAGTTTAGCTCTTTGAATAAAGAGGAAGTTGAGTAATATTTTCCACTATATGTAATAGTTCTGATCAGTCTTTTCTGAGTTACAAATACATCCCTTACAATTGACGGCCAAGTACAACCCCAGATGGACAAACAGTATATAATATGAGGATAACACAGGGAATAGTATATGCTTTTTAAGGCCTCATTTGTCAGGTTATGGCGAATCTTATACAAAATTCCACACGTCTTGGACAGTTTTGAGCAGACAGATTGAATGTGATATTTCCAACTTAAATTTTCATCAATAATTACTCCCAAAAATTTCTTACAGGCAACTCTTTTAACTTCATACCCATTCATATTAACTTGACCAATATTGTGTACTACAGATCTATTTTGAAATAAGATATAGTCAGTTTTGGAAACATTTAGCTTTAATTTATTAACAGAGACCCAGTTGTTAATTTTTTCTAGTTCACTATTTAAAACAGAATGCAGGTGGTCAAGGTTATTATCATGCAAGAGAAGGTTGGTGTCATCTGCATAAAGAATATATTTGAATTTATTACTAGCATTGGAAATATAATTTATATAAACTAAAAAAACAATGGGCCCAGTATTGATCCCTGTGGTACTCCCCTCTCAATAGTTTGCATCAAAGATGCTTTCCCATTACAATATACGGCTTGTTTTCTATTTTTCAAGTAGCTCTTAAATAACTGTAATGGTGTTCCCCTAATACCCACACAAGTTAGTTTTTCTATTAGTATATCATGGTCTAATGAGTCAAATGCTTTGGACAAGTCTAGGAAAACCCCTGCAACAAAGTTTTTATTTTCCAAATTTTGATAAACATCACTTGTAAAGTTCATTATTGGTTTTTCAGTGGTCTTATTATTACGGAATCCGTATTGATTTTTTGATAATAGGTTGAACTTTTCAAGGAATTCTTTAAGTCTGTGAACAATCGCTTTTTCAAACACTTTACTTAAGGATGGTAAGATTGATATAGGTCTATCGCTACTACTTCCATCGCTGCTCTGATGAGTTGGCGAGTTGCATCCCTCCTCCACTGCCGAGGCCACGTAACACTCGCCAAGCGGCCTCATCTCACAGGTACTGTGTCGAGATTTGTAGCTCGCGGATTGGTCGGTGCAGCGACTGCTTCTTCCCATCTACCTCCAGACTCTGGAACTCTCTTCCTCCTTCTGTCTTTCCTAGTTCTTATGACCTTTCATCCTTCAAAAAGCAGATCTATCGTCATCTCAGAGCCTAGTCCTCCATATCTCTGGGTCCTCTTTACTTTGACTGTTTTTTCTGTCTGTCGTTTTCCTTTGTGTGACATTAGCTCATCTCTGCCTTGCCCTTAACTTTTTCTTTTCCTTCGTCTTGGTATTTTCTCGTGCCCGGGCCTTTGTCGATGAGGGCAGTTTCTGCCTGTCCCGGTGTCACACTCTTAAAAAAAAAAAAAAAAGTTATTTTCATCATCCACAGTGCCTGACTTAAATATAGGTATTACTTTCGCACTTTTTAGTTTGTCTGGAAAACATCCTTGCTGAAAACATAGATTGATTATGTGGGTAAGTGGGGTACCAATATAATGGGCAGTGACCTGGAGTAGTTTTGATGGAATTTCATCATATCCCGATGCTGTACTTGGTTTTAAGGTTTTTATATATTTAGTGACTTCCTCCCTTGTTACAGGATACAAGTAAAACGAAAAGTCTGGTGGATTATTAAGAAACTGTCGGTGTGAGTTTTGTTGAACATTTTGTTGTTCCTGTGTTGGTTGTGCTATAGTTAAGAAATGATTGTTAAAGATTTTAGCAGTGTGGTCATTATCGTTTTTTAATTTGATTTCCTTTGAATGATTAATTTGTTTTCGTCCCATTAGGCTGTTTATTGTATTCCAGGTGGACTTGCTGTTTCCTTGTTCCTTCTTAAGCTTATCCTGAAAATATCTATTTTTTGCAGCTCGGAGTAGTGTTACTAATTTGTTCCTGTAAGCTTTATATCTGGTTCCAAAAGACAAAGGCCATTTTGATGCAAGCCTTTCTAATCGGTGTTTTTCTTTGATACTATTTTTTAATCCTGCAGTTATGTGTGGGCATCTGTTGTTTTTATTATTTACAGTCGATATTCTTAGAGGAATGCAGTCTAGGAATTTATCTCTAATTGTACAGTGAAATTTATTAAAAGCTTCATTTGCATTATTTAGGTCTATGATATGTTGCCAATTTTCATGTGATATATCTTTAGTAAATTTAGCTATGTTATCATCAGAGTAATGTCTTTTTTCTACATATGCATCAAATTTATGTTCTTCTTTTATAAACTGGGAGTATACTGCGAAATGATCTGTTATGTCGGTATACACTGTGTAATTACTTATGTTGTCTTCAAGATTTGTGGTCCAGATATGATCAATTAGAGATGCACTATTTTCAGTTACTCTCGTAGCTTTAGTAGTTATTGGAAAGCAGCCACGTGAATACATTAAGTTTATAAAATCAGTTACTCTTTGATCATTTATTTTGAACAAATCTAAGTTCCAATCACCGAATAAATAAATAGTTTTGTACTTTTTTCTTGCTGCAAAATCAAATACTTTCAATAAAGCTTCAAGGAATTCAGGCATGTTCCCCTTTGGTGGTCTATATACAGATGCAAACAAGCAGTTTTCCTTACCGTTATGTACCTGTACACTAACACATTCAATGAATCGTTCCATCAAACTGCACTCCTTTATAACACTCGAGCTATACTTATTAGCTACATACATACATACTCCTCCACCTTTCCTGTCTCTGTTCTGAGTGAACATATTTTACCCTGTTATATTATACAATGATTCAATATCATTATCCAGCCTAGTCTCTGAAAAACCCATTACATCGCATATATTATTTTCTGCTAAACATTGATTAACAAATATTTGAAGATTATTTGCAAGACTTCTAATGTTCATGCAGAAATTTAAATTTGAATACAGTTCATTTAAGTATATATAAATTGAAAAAGTGTTGGTTGCATTTCTCATATTATTCAAAAACAAATCTATTTCATTTTGAAGATCAAGTGGGTTAAAAACCATCTTATCAAGCTCATTGATACATAAATAATTGGGAAGTACTTTGTCGTTGTTTGTTAGCCTTATTAGTTCATCATCACTAATGGAATAGTATGGGAGGTATCTATTTACAGCCATGGTGAAGAAATGAATTACACTACTTTTACATTACTGACTTACAAGCTTCTATTTACTTCTACCAAATCTTACAGGGTACTTCCGGCCATTTACTGGTTTAGGGTGCGAGCGTTTTATTGCTCCCATGGCGGGAGACACGGCAGGAGAGGGTGTGGGTGATGACATATCACTCTCCCGCTCCCCCACTCCCGCGCCCCCCACCCCCGCACCACCGATCCTGGTCAACTCCTCATCCACGCCACCCACAGCACCCACAGCATCAGCCACACTCTTGGTGTTATATCCTTCTTTCACGATGAGTTTCATATGTTCAAAAAAGGCAATTTTACCTTCTGATCTAGCCTTTTTTAGTTGTGGCATCTGTGCAGATTTTATTGCCTGTGATACGGCACACAGATCATCATTAATGTAGATCTTGGTGCCTTTCAACTTTTTGGCATTTCGCATGACCGTCTCTCTGTCATAGTAGTGGAGAAACGAGCCACTATGGTGCGAGGTTTGTCATCACGAAGTGGTCCCACCCGTGTGTGTGATTACCTAATTGTGATTACCTAATTGTGTTTACGGGAAAGAGCCCAAAGCTCGTATCTTCCCGTCTCCTGATCGGTTCCATTTTATACTTAGTGATACTTATCGTACCTGTCCTTAAAACTATGGATTGAGATAGCATTAACTACCTCCTCGCTTAGCGAATTCCAATTATCAACTACCCTTACACTGAAAAAGTATTTTCTTACATCCTGCAAAGAAGTTTTCTTACGAAGCTTCAAACTATGACCTCTAGTTCTAGAGCCAGCCATATCAAAATATCGATCCCTATCCACTCTATCATAACCATGAAGGAATTTAAAGACTGTCACCATATCCCCCCTCACTCTTCTAGCTTCGAGTGATGGTAAGTCTAATTCCCTCAGCCTCTCATCATAACTGAGATTGCGTATTTCTGGCACCAGTTTCGTGGCATGTCTTTGAACTTTTTCAAGCTTAGCTATGTGCTTTTTCAAGTGCGGATTCCAAAAGGGGGCTGCATATTCGAGTTTTGGCCTCACATAGGTTACATAAATATTTCTGAACATTTCCTTGTCCATGTGCCTGAAGGCTACCCTTACATTTGATAAGAATGCATATGCTGCCCTTACTATGCCATTTATATGTATTTCTGGAGACAAATCTGCCAGTATGTTTACTCCTAGATCTCTCTCATTTTCTGTCTCTTGAAGTTGTACTCCAGCCACCGAGTAGTCAAGCTTGGGCCTTCTTGCACTTGTACCCATTCTCATTACCTTACATTTTGAAGTATTGAATTTCATTAGCCACTTTTCTGACCACTCATGCAGATTATTTAGATCCTCCTGAAGTTCTCTACCATTGTTCTCGTTTTTTACTTTCTTCACAATCTTTGCATCATCTGCAAACATATTCATGAATGAATTTACAGACTCTGGTAGGTCATTTACATATACAAGGAACAAAAGTGGCCCTAAAACTGAACCCTGTGGAACTCCACTACTAACTCTTCTCCATTCAGACACTGAGTGTCTTACTCTAACCCTCTGTTCCCTTCCTTCTAAGTAAGTTTTTATCCATTCTAAAACATTTCCACCTATTCTAGCCATTGATTTCAACTTCCTAATAAGTCTCCCATGTGGAACAGTGTCAAATGCTTTCTGGAAGTCTAGGAATATGCAATCTGCCCAACCCTCTCTTTCCTGTAAGATTCGGCTTACCTCATCATAAAATTCTAATAAGTTTGTTACTGTTGATCTACCTTCTCTGAAGCCATGTTGCCTCACTGACAAAAAGTTGAAGGATTCCAAGTGAAGAGAGATATGTTTCCTTAGTAGTTTCTCCATAACTTTGCAAACTATGCTGGTCAAGGAAACTGGCCTATAGTTCAGAGCCGTATCCCTCCTTCCCTTTTTGAAGATAGGTATCACATTTGCTTGTTTCCAGCATCTTGGAATCTCCCCTGACTCCAGTGACTTTTTAAATATGATACTTAGTGCCACTGATATTGAGTTTGTGCATTTTTTAAGCACATGAGGGGATATGTCATCAGGACCTGTAGCTCTATGAACATCTAAATCCATCAGCGCTTTGCATACCTCTGTGGCTGTAAGGTTGATGTTCTCTAATGCCGGCCCTTGAGCTTCTATCACTGCAATCTGAGGGGGTGGGGTATTTTCTACTGTAAATACTGACTGAAACTCCTTGTTCAATTCTTTGCAGATCTCTTCATCCGTCTCAGTGATGCTTCCATCCGCTCTCTTTAGCCTTAAAACCTGTTCTTTTACCTTCAGTTTTCCTCTGATAAAGCTGTGGAAAAGCTTGGGATTTTCTTTAGCCTTCCTGGTGATGTCCCTCTCATAGTCTCTCTCTGCCTCTCTCCTTTTACTTAGGTAGTCATTTCTTGCTCTTTTGTAGGTTTGCCAGGCATTTATGTTTTTTCTCCTCCTATACCTTTTCCAGCATTTGTCTCTCCACTCCTTAGCTCTTTTACACCCATTATCGAACCATTTCTCTCTGGCATGAATTACACCTACTTTGGTGACAGGTATGCAGTAATCTACTATCTTCCCATATATCTCACAAAAGATGTCATACATTTCTTGTACAGATTTGTTGTAAAATAAGGTTCTCCAGTCAATAACTGTAAAAAGCTCTTTCATTTTGATGTAATCTCCTTTCGGATAGTTCCTCCTCATGTCCTCAGTGCCTCTACTTTCAGGAAGAATATCTTCAATGATATACTCCATCAACAACACACAGTGGTCACTCTTTCCAATTGGTGGTTCATACTCAATTTTTTCAATATCCAACACATTATCTGTGAACACTAGATCAAGTAGTGATGGCTCATCCCCACCCCTGGCCCTTGTTGGTTCCATTACATGTTGGTGTAGGAAATTCCCTTGTATGCAATCTAGGAATCTTGCCCCGAATGAGTCCTCACCACTGTGTGGGTCAAGATTTATCCAATCTATCTCTTTATGATTAAAGTCTCCCATAATCAAAATCCTACATTTTTTTTCCCGTGCCATGTTAACAACTGAGTTTATGACTTCAATAGTACCTATAGGACTTTCCTCATAAACTTCAAGCCTATTTTGGTTCCTTGGTGGGTTGTATACAACAGTTATTATAATGCTCTCTGACCCAGTGATTACCTAATTGTGATTACCTAATTGTGTTTACGGGAAAGAGCCCAAAGCTCGTATCTTCCCGTCTCCTGATCGGTTCCATTTTATACTTAGTGATACTTATCATACCTGTCCTTAAAACTATGGATTGAGATAGCATTAACTACCTCCTCGCTTAGCGAATTCCAATTATCAACTACTCTTACACTGAAAAAGTATTTCCTTACATCCTGTGAAGAAGTTTTCTTACGAAGCTTCAAACTGTGACCTCTAGTTCTAGAGCCAGCCATATCAAAATATCGATCCCTATCCACTCTATCATAACCATGAAGGAATTTAAAGACTGTCACCATATCCCCCCTCACTCTTCTAGCTTCGAGTGATGGTAAGTCTAATTCCCTCAGCCTCTCATCATAACTGAGATTGCGTATTTCTGGCACCAGTTTCGTGGCATGTCTTTGAACTTTTTCAAGCTTAGCTATATGCTTTTTCAAGTGCGGATTCCAGTATTTATGTATGTGTGTGTGTGTGTGTGTGTGTGTGTGTGTGTGTGTGTGTGTGTGTGTGTGTAATTACCTAATTGTGTTTACGGGAAAGGGCCCCAAGCTCGTAACTTCCCGTCTTCTGGTCGATTCCAATATGTACTTAGTGATACTTATCATACTTGTCCTTAAAACTGTGGATTGAATTAGCACTAACTACCTTCTCGCTTAGCGAATTCCAATTATCAACTTCTCTTACACTAAAAAAAGTACTTCCTTACATCCTGCAGAGCAGTTTGCTTATGAAGCTTCAAACTATGACCTCTAATTCTAGTACCAGCCATATCAAAACATCGATTCTTATTCACTCTGTCATAACCATGAAGTAACTTAAAAACCGTCAACATGTCCCCCCTCATTCTTCTGGCTTCAAGCGATGGTAAGTCTAATTCCCTCATCCTCTCATCATAATTGAGATTGCGTATTTCTGGCACCAGTTTGTGGCATGTCTTTGAACTTTTTCCAGTTTAACCACGTGCTTTTTCAAGTGCGGATTCTAAAAGGGAGCTGCATATTCAAGCTTTGGCCTCACATAGGTTACATAAATATTTCTGAACATTCCGAGTCTATGTGCCTGAGGGCTACCCTTACATTTTCTAAGAAAACATATGCTGCTCTTACTATGCCATTTATATTCATTTCTGGAGACAAATCTGCCAGAATGTTTACTCCTAGATTGCCCACATTCTCTGTCTATTGAAGTTTAATCCTGCCATCGAGTAGTCAAGCTTGGGCCTTCTTGCACTTGTACCCATTCTTATTGCCTTACATTTTGAAGCATTGAATTTCATTAGCCACTTTTCTGACCACTCATGCAGACTATATACATCTTCCTGAAGTTCTCTACCATTGTTCTCGTTTCTTACTTTTTCACAATTTTTCCATAATCTGCAAACATATTAATGAATGAATTTGCAGACTCTGGTAGGTTATTTACATATACAAGGAACAAAAGTAGCCCTAAAACTGAACCCTGCCAAACTCCACTACTAACTCTTCTCCATTCAGACACTGAGTGTCTTACTCTAACCCTCTGTTGCCTTCCTTCTAAGTATGTTTTTATCCTTTCCAAGACATTTCCACCTATTCTTGCCATTGCTTGCAGCTTCTAAATGAGTCTCCCGTGTGGGACAATGTCAAATGCTTTCTGGAAGTGTAAGAATATGCAATCTGCCAAGCCCTCTCTTTCCATGTAAGATTCAGCTTACCTCATCATACAACTCTAATAAGTTTGTTATTGTTGACATACCTTCTCTGAAGCCGTGTTGTCTCACTGACAAAAAGTTGAAGGATTCCAAGTGAAGAGAGATATGTTTCCTAAGTTGTTTCTCCATAACTTTGCAAACTATGCTGGTCAGGGAAACTGGTCTATAGCTTAGAGTCATATCCCTCTTTTCCTTTTTGAAGATAGGTATCACGTTCTCTTGTTTCCAGCATCTTCTAATCTCCCCTGACTCCAGCGACATTTTAAATATGATACTTAGTGCCACTGATATTGAATTAGCGCATTTCTTAAGTACATGAGGGGATATATCATCAGGACCTGTAGCTTTATGGGCATCTAACTCCATCACTGCTTTGCATACCTCTGTGGCTTAAAAGATGATGTTCTCTAATACCGGCCCATGAGCTTCTATATCTGCAATCTGGAGGGGTGAGCTATTTTCTACTGTAAATACTGACTGAAACTCCTTGTTTAATTCTTTACAGATCTCTTCATCCTTCCTGGTGATATCCCTTTCATAGCCTCTCTCTGCTTCTCTTCTCTTACTTAGTTAATTATTTCTTGCTCTTTTATAAATCTGCCAGGCATTTATGCTTTTTCTACTCCTATGCCTTTTCCAGTATTTGTCTCCTCACTCCTAAGCTCTCTTACATTCGTTGTTGAACCATTTCTCTCTGGAATGAGTTACTCTTATTTTGTTACAGGTATGCAGTAATCTACTATCTTCCCATATTCCTCACAAAAGATGTACATTTCTTGTACAGATTTGTTGTTAAATAAGGTCCTCCAGTCAATAACTGCAAAAGCTAATTCATTTTGATGTAATCTCCTTTCCGATAGGTCCTCCTCGTGTTCTCAATGCCTCTACTCTCAGGCAGAACATCTTAGATGATGTACTCCATCAACAACACACAGTGGTCACTCTTTCCAATCGGTGGTTCATACTCAATTTTTTCAATACCCAACACATTATTTGTGAATACTAGATCAGGCAGCGATGGCTCATCCCCACCCCTGGCCCTCGTTGGTTCCAGTACATGTTGGTGTAGGAAATTCCCTTTTATGCAATCTTGGAATCTTGCCAAAATTAGTTCTCCCCACTGTGTGTGTCAAGATTTATCAAATCTATCTCTCTATGATTAATATCTTTCCACCCCTAGAATATTTACCTAGTTGGTGAATGCTTACAATATCCTTAGGACCACATATTACTCCAAGCTTCTTTATCAGATCTAAAATCCTAGCTTTATTTTTTTCAAGTCTCCCCTGCCATGATGGCTCCTGAAATTTGCTTATGCCTGAGATTACCACTGTTATTTCTTTGTTGAGTGCCTGTTTAATCAGTGGATTAGCCCTTTCCATAACAATGTCTTTAATTTTTCTATTACTGTTCATTATAGTCAAGCGTTTATATGTCTTCCAGTGCTACAACCCTCTCAGCCTCTTTTACTGCCACATTCCCCTTTAGTGCATCGGCAAAGGAAGACTTCATGGCATCATGCTCTTTATTCAGCTTCTGAAACTCTTTTCTAAACTGTTCGATGTTTTCCTTTATCTAGACATTCCAAGCTGCAATCTTGTCTCTTACATTCAGGTTGGCATTCTAGCTGTTTGTTGTTATCTTCTTGTTTAGAAATTCTGGTTTCTAGTTGAAACTTTTCCTCTTCCAGTTTCTTTATTCATTTTTCTAGTTCTTTTCTCTCTTGCCCTTGTGTTTTATTTGCTTCCTCCAAATCTCTTATTTCTTCTCCGAGTATTTTATTCCCTTTCATTTCTCTATCCATATTCCGAATTTTATCATCCAGGTTTTTTACCAGTGTCTCCAATTCCTTGACCTTTTGCTTCAATCTTCTAACTGCCACTCCTCCTCCTCCCACCTCTCCCAACCATTGGCTGGGGAGGTTAGGGACAGAGATGGCCTCATTTTGATGTTTTCCCTTCACAGAATATATATGTGAGAGAGAGAGAGAGAGAGAGAGAGAGAGAGAGAGAGAGAGAGAGAGAGAGAGAGAGAGAGAGAGAGAGAGAGAGAGAGAGAGAGAGAGAGAGAGAGAGAGAGAGAGAGAGAGAGAAATTCTATTTAAGCTTCGCACAGGATTTCTATATCATATGAGCACTATTTAGTTACTCAGTTCATCTCTTTTCTGGTAATACACACCCTAACTTAAAAAATGACTTTGGTAATTTGAGAAGAAAAACAAAACAAAACAAAAGCCTACTTGAAAGAAAATTCAAATTTGTGTCTGAGGAGACACCCAGCTGTTACTGCTCTATATTCTTCTTAACTGGTAAATTGGTCGTTTCAGAAAAAAAAAAAATCACTTGTTAACCAAGGTATGTTATCACAGTATCAGACTTTAAATTTAACTCAGTTTATGCAAAAAATAATAAAAGAGAACAAAGCAAAAAGAAATAAAGGACAACTGTGCTACTTGGCAGCTTAACTCAGTACTGTTGACAGGTGCATTTTTCGTATTTATTTAATAATCCAATTATTTCGCATAACAAACTATCAAGTTAATCTACATGGGAAGGATATTGATTTAAAAAAAATATGGAATCACAGAATCAGGTAAACGGTTGTAAGAGCCCTCCCCAAGTGTGTGTGTTTGTGTAGATAGAATCATTATGCCTAAACCATTCCTTGGAGACATATTGTGGCGGCCCAACATTAAAAAAAATGTCATATAATGATCTGAGTCTCAAGTGTTTTCCGGGAATGGTGAAGTGGTTTGTAGAGGGACGATAAAAAGCAGAGTGAGGGGGTTCCATAAGGTCGGGGAGGGGTTTCTAGAAAGGGAAGTTTAAGAAGGAAAGGAAGGTAACTGACAAACTAGAAGGAGAGAATGTAGGAGGGGAATGAGATAAATATCGTTTGAAGAAGAAGAAGAAGAAGAAGAAGAAGAAGAAGAAGAAGAAGAAGAAGAAGTAGAAGAAGAAGAAGAGGAAGAAGAAGAAGAAGAAGAAGAAGAAGAAGAAGAGGTGGTGGAGGAAGAATATATATATATATATATATATATATATATATATATATATATATATATATATATATATATATATATATATATATATATATATATATATATATATATATATATATGAGAGAGAGAGAGAGAGAGAGAGAGAGAGAGAGAGAGAGAGAGAGAGAGAGAGAGAGAGAGAGAGAGAGAGAGAGAGAGAGAGAGAGAGAGTCACTTACTCCAAAATTAAGGATTTTGTGTGCGGTGTGTGTGTGTGTGTGTCGAGTGCGTCATTGGATGTTCATAATTGTCCGCAGGTATTTCATATATATATATATATATATATATATATATATATATATATATATATATATATATATATATATATATATATATATATATATTATTTTTTTTTATTTATTTATTTTTTTTTAAGATGCAGTTGTTTATCCGCCATCGTGCTTTCTCGTGTCTCACAGCCTCACTGCTTCCTGTGCATCCACTGATATACACACGTTGGTTATACTGAAATGAGAGAGGAGTGGATTTAAGGAAAGAGAGCTAAGAGAAAGGGATATATGTATGTAGCTTCTCATATTAGAACACTACATCTTCAGCATTGGATCCATATATCTACATATCTTGGCGCGATGATAGGAACTACTTTGCAAGGGATAAAATATGCATTTTTTTTTTCAAAATAAAGAATTGCAACAGTTTCTAGCGTTATCACAGTGTGTAGTTATTGTTTTCGCCCATAGCCGGCCCAGTATACTTGCTAAGTTATCAGGGTCTAGAAAAATACAGTCGTCACTATTCCATCAACGTCCTCGACGTCAAACTTGAACTTTTTCGCGACGAAACGAGGCGGTTTCGAACTCTCGTCCATCGGCACGGAGACCATCCCTTAACATATTTAGCAGTGCTTCTCATGTAAGAATTTCTATTGAAAATTAAAGAGGAGGCAGTGTAAGGGATGGAGGGAATGTAATTTTTCGCGAGGGGTCTAGCAACCGAGGACTGGGAGGGAATAAAAGCAGAGAAGTACAAAGGAGTCGTAAGATAAAGGGGGGGGGGAGGAGAGGATGTTTAGAAGGAGTGGGATGGGGATGTTTAAATATATACTTCGGGAATGTATATGCTGAACTACAGAGACGTAGCTAGGTGATGAGGGCAGGGTATAGTAGAGACAACGAGAATTGAGGTGGACAAAAATTGTATGAGGGATAGATAGTACGATATTGATATAAGGAGAAGTCACAAGGTAGAGCATTGTGTGGATGGGCATTTTATAAGATAGGTGGCTTGGGGTGCATACTTGACTGCCGGGGAGGAGTTATAATAGGTATATTTGGTGATGTTTAGAAGATGAGCTGAGGGGGGAGGTTAGAAAAATAAATTGAGGTGAGTAACATTTCGAAAACCAGATATATGCCAAATCCAGTAAAATCGTGTTGGTAAAGAGGGGGGGGGGGTGTTGAGGAGGAGAAGAATGGAGTGAAAACTATGTGGGTGGGGTGGGGGTGTTATTATGTTGAAACGAAGAAGACGCCAGGGTAAAAAAGGAGGTTTGGTGGGTTGAGGTTACGAGCAATTGATAGTGAACAAAATGTGTAATAATGAGGGATGGGCAGATGAGGAAATGGGGGGGGGGGTGGAGTGTTAATAGTGTATGAGTGGGAAGGTTATTGACATTTTGTAGAACATAAAAAAAGATGCAAGGCGAGCAAGAAAGGTGGAGGTATTAAGGAGACGTAGGTTTGTGAGTGTGAAAGAGGGAGTTGGGCATTATAAAAAAAAAAAGACGCAAAAGATAACACCAGGGCAAAGGAAAGGGAAATCAAGACACGTGAGATGAGAGAGTAAAAGGCAATGAGGGGTAAATTTCATATTCTGAAATATAAAGAAATCTAAAGGTATGAAGGGGGTTGAGAATATGCCCGTTGCGATACCACAGTTGTAGGAACTTTTGGACGAATAGGTCTGTCCAGGATAGTTCATTGTCAAGTCTTCCTTCAGTTACGGTTCTTTTTCTATGCCTACGTCAACACCGAATATCTTTGGTATTCGTTACACATTTCCTCTTATCCCTTCAAATCTGACAAATCACAACACTCCCCATCTCTATTTCTCTTTATGTTTTCTTCGTGCCCAGGTCCGATGAGGCCAGATTTATTTATTTTTTTTTGACCCGTCCTGGTGTCACAATCATAAAGGAAAATAGTATATATTGAAAACACGAAAAGAGATATGGAAATGGGGTTGGGGGAGTTGATAAGGCGTGGGGAGGTGTAAGAATGTCTCTTTGGAGTTAATAACATACATTAAATAATATAAAAATAGGCAAGTTAAAAAGCAGGGCGTAAAGGGCTTGAGCATATATACAGGTTTATAGAGAATAGTAAAGGCAACTATGTTAAAAAGAGGAAAATAAAAATATTTAGAAAGGGAGTTGGGTTTGAGAAGAATTAGGGAATTTAAAAGTGTATTGGGGTAATTATATTGAATATATATATATATATATATATATATATATATATATATATATATATATATATATATATATATATATATATATATATATATATATATATATATAGGGGGTTAGGGGTTAGTTAGAAGTGTATTAGGGCGATAAATAACCTATATTTAGAAAAAAAAAGAAAAACGCAAGAAAAATAGTGGTTGAGGGAGAGTTTAGAAGACATGAGTTGAATTGGGGGTTGTAAAGTGTATAGGGAGAGGTGGGTGACTATGGGGTTGAGGTTGTCTATGAGGGGAAAATGTTAAAAGGGGAAACGTGCTTTATTGTGATTTATGTTATCTTTATCAGCTTCCCGCATCTTTCCCTCGTCTACACGGGTGCTCAGATTTTAACTCCAGTAGACAACCAAGATTTGATTATTATTATTATTATTATTATTATTATTATTATTATTATTATTATTATTATTATTATTATTATTATATTATTATTATTATTATTATTATTATTATTATTATTTGTTTTGAGTCTTTAGGTGTTTTATGGTGGATGGAATTTTCTATTAATTTGCTCTCTCTCTCTCTCTCTCTCTCTCTCTCTCTCCTCTCTCTCTCTCTCTCTCTCTCTCTCTCTCTCTCTCTCTCTCTCTCTCTCTCTCTCTTTTCCAATAGACTGTTGAAGAGTAGCTGTACTAAGAACCAAAGGCAGGAGTTCTCAATGTGTTTCCCGTTAAGTACCCCCGAGCTATAAAACCATCTACCCGTACCCCCATTAATCTGACACCGAATATGGAATTGTAATATAGTAAAAGACCAATTCAGTATATACTGGTACTGCAACGGATATAAAAAAAATGATTTAGATTATAATGATCTTACTAAGCAGTAGCATAGACATCACAACCAATTTAGAAAAAAATTATGTCTAAAATACATTTTCGTGAGCCTTCTAAGTACCCCTGGAAAACTTCCTGCGAACCCTTGGGAATAGGCGAACCCCGATTTTGAGATCCCCTGACCTTAAGAATATGTACACGGGACTTCGTGGATGGGAGCTAGGTTTTGTATATACTGAGGTACCTATATATATATATATATCTTTGGTATAAAGACAGTACTTATGGGATTTACAAAAGTCGTTTTGAAATTGGAATTTCTTACTATTATGGATACTTTAACGTGCGAAGATGTTACTCTGCCGTAGACCCCACCTATTTAAGATAGTACTCAATGGACTTGTTGAGTTGAGAAAAGTTGCTAACCTCCACCCAGGTATACGTAAGTGGCTTTGGAAAAGAGGCTCGGTGCAAGCTCACTTGGAGGTGCTAAAGTCAGGCCTTTCTGGGTGGGAAGCTGCTCTAGACTGAAGGATGAATATTAATAGCAATAGATAAGGCTTTTTTTTACTCCAACAAAAGGAATATTTTCTCTTATTTCTTCTTTTCTCACAATATACGGAATGCATTTTCTGTAGGTTTCTCCCACAGCAAAGAATCTCCCACGTTTTTTTTTTTTTTTTTTAAGTCAGTGCAAACCATAGCCTATTGTAATGGAATTTTTATTTTATTATTTTTAGTTCACTACATGCCATGTCCTCTTTATTTTTCCTTTCTCCCAATACTCTTTTTATTTCTTTTCTTCCAGCACAGGGAATGCCCTCTTTTTAGCTTTTTTTTCTTCCACTGTAAGCAATGTCCTCGTTGGTTCTTTGTTTCAGTCTTCTCAGAGAATTGGCAATTATTACTTATTTTCTCCCACTACAAGGAATGTTCTCTCTTTTCTTCTTTTCTCTCACTACACAGAATGTCCTGTTTTTAGTTTTCTCCAGTCCTTGCTAGGTATCTCCTCTTTTTTTCTTTTCTCCGGTCACTACGAGTACATGGGATGTCCTCCTTTATATCTTTTCTTCCACTTCAAGGGATGACATCGTTTTAGTTTTCTTTTTCATTCACTACAGATAATTTAGCGTCTTTACAATAATAAAATTAAGAGATAAAAGATATTTCAACATTAAATCAACGTAAGAGGAATCTCTGCTGAAATTTTGCTTCTCGGTACTATTACATATGGACTCAGCAATTCTTATTTCATTCTCATTTAGAATTTTTTCTTTTTAATTATATTAAAGTCCAATATATATATATATATATATATATATATATATATATATATATATATATATATATATATATATATATATATATATAGTACAAGGAAGTCCCCTTCTTTACTTCTTTTCTCCCATTGCAAGCATGTCCTATTTTTATATCTTATTCCAGTCACAACAAAGGAAGTTCAATTTTTATGCTTTTCATTCTCTAGGTGTCCTTTTTACTTCTTTTTTCCCTCTAGAAATCTGACCCTCTTTTTTTCTCTGTTTCTCTTTACTTCAAGAATTCTTCGTGCCTAGGCCCGATGAGGGCTGTTTTATTTTATATATTTTTTTTTTACCCATCCTGGTGTCACAATCATAAAAAAAAAAGTTATCTTTTCCAGTCACTGCCAGAAATGTTCTCTTATTTCTTTTCTCCAGTCACTGCAATAGAAAGTTTTCTCGATGCTTCTTTTCTCCCACGACAAGGAATGCTCTTTTTCCAACTCCTGACTCCTACTGCGTGTGATGCCCTCCTTTTCAGGTCTTTTTTCCGGTAACGAAGGATGCTCTCTGTTTAGGTCTTTTCATTTACTGACAGAGATCTCTTTTTATTTTTTTTATTTTTTTTTTCGTTTCACTAGCTACGAAGGTTATTTTTTTTTTTTCAGTTCTTTTCTAACTACAAATTATCTCTTTTTACTTCTTACTTCCCATTTTCTATGCCTGCATCTACACCGAATATTCTGGCATACTCGTTGCACTTCTCTTACAAGTCACAATACTCCCCATCTCTTTTTCACGCTCTCATTTTCTTAAATATTTTCTTGTTGCCCGGGACCGGTGAGAGTAATTTTTTTGCCTGTTCTGGTGTCACACTTATAAAAACATGCAAGGCATGTTCTCTTTTGGGATGTACTTTACTATTTCTTTTCTCCGACTACGAAGGATGTCCTTCTTTCAGATCTTCTTTTCTCCAGGTACGAGAAATCTACTTTGTATAGTTGCCTTCTACGATAGGCAGGGCACTCGAGAGTGGAATTCTTTCTACCCAACTCTCTCTCTCTCTCTCTCTCT
>JAXCGZ010011813.1:32500-40000 GCA_037179515.1 Halocaridina rubra
ACGCTACCGCTTGAACCAAGGTGACTTTATATATATATATATATATATATATATATATATATATATATATATATATATATATATATATATATATATATATATATATATATATATATATATATATACACTAAGCACTTATGCACATGCACCAACCCACACACACACACACATAAAAACTTACTTAGAAGGAAGGGAACAGAGGGTTAGAGTAAGACACTCAGTGTCTGAATGGAGAAGAGTTAGTAGTGGAGTTCCACAGGGTTCAGTTTTAGGGCCACTTTTGTTCCTTGTATATGTAAATGACCTACCAGAATCTGTAAATTCATTCATGAATATGTTTGCAGATGATGCAAAGATTGTGAAGAAAGTAAAAAACGAGAACAATGGTAGAGAACTTCAGGAGGATCTAAATAATCTGCATGAGTGGTCAGAAAAGTGGCTAATGAAATTCAATACTTCAAAATGTAAGGTAATGAGAATGGGTACAAGTGCAAGAAGGCCCAAGCATGACTACTCGGTGGCTGGAGTACAACTTCAAGAGACAGAAAATGAGAGAGATCTAGGAGTAAACACACTGGCAGATTTGTCTCCAGAAATACATATAAATGGCATAGTAAGGGCAGCATATGCATTCTTATCAAATGTAAGGGTAGCCTTCAGGCACATGGACAAGGAAATGTTCAGAAATATTTATGTAACCTATGTGAGGCCCAAACTCGAATATGCAGCCCCCTTTTGGAATCCGCACTTGAAAAAGCACATAGCTAAGCTTGAAAAAGTTCAAAGACATGCCACGAAGCTGGTGCCAGAAATACGCAATCTCAGTTATGATGAGAGGCTGAGGGAATTAGACTTACCATCACTCGAAGCTAGAAGAGTGAGGGGGGGATATGGTGACAGTCTTTAAATTCCTTCATGGTTATGATAGAGTGGATAGGGATCGATATTTTGATATGGCTGGCTCTAGAACTAGAGGTCATAGTTTGAAGCTTCGTAAGAAAACTTCTTTGCAGGATGTAAGGAAATACTTTTTCAGTGTAAGAGTAGTTGATAATTGGAATTGGGTAAGCGAGGAGGTAGTTAATGCTATCTCAATCCATAGTTTTAAGGACAGGTATGATAAGTATCACTAAGTATAAAATGGAACCGATCAGGAGACGGGAAGATACGAGCTTTGGGCTCTTTCCCGTAAACACAATTAGGTAATCACAATTAGGTAATCACACACACACACACACACACACACACACACACACACACACACACACACACACACATACACACACCAGGAAGGCTAAAGAAAATCCCAAACTTTTCCACAGCTTTATCAGAGGAAAACTGAAGGTAAAAGAACAGGCATTAATGCTAAAGAGAGCGGATGGAAGCATCACTGAGACGGATGAAGAGAACTGTGAAGAATTGAACAAGGAGTGTCAGTCAGTATTTACAACAAAAAATAACCATATCCCCTCAGATTGCAGAGACAGAAATTCATGGGCCGGTATAAGAGACATCATCTTTTCAGCCATAGAGGTATGCAAAGCGCTGATGGAGTTAGATTTCAATAGAGTTACAGGTCCTGATGATATATCCCCTTATGTACTTGATAAATGCGCAAATTCAATATCAGTGGCACAAAATATCATATTTGAAAAGTTGCTGGAACCAGTGGAGATTCCAAGATGCTGGAAGCAAGCGACCGTGGTACCTATCTTCAAAAAGGGAAAGAGGGATATATCTCTATACTATAGACCAGTTTCCTTGACCAGCATAGTTTGCAAAGTTATGGAGAAACTACAAAGGAAGCATATCTCTCTTAACTTGGAATCCTTTAACTCTTTATCAGTGAGACAACTTGGCTTCAGAGAAGGTTGATCAACAGTAACAAACTTATTAGAATGCTATGATGAGGTAAGTGATGCGGTGGGGGTAAACCAGCTGCGGCTGTCGGGTCTCATTGTAGAATGTCCTTGCCCGCCTACCTTGTGGGTGACCCAAGCAGAGTGGAAGGGGGTAGACTTGGCAACCCTTTATCCCCAACGAGGTGAGAGAAATGGTTGAGGTATGTATGGATCGTGGTGAATGCACATTTCTTGGCTCGGCCACCCCCCTTACATGGGGGAATGAGGCATGTGTATATGTATATGCATATGCATGATGAGGTAAGCCGGATCTTATAGGAAAGAAAGGCTTGAGCAGATTAAATATTTCTAGACCTTCAGAAAGCATTTGATACTGTCCCACATGGGACACTGATAAAGAAGCTGCAAGCAATGGCGATAATAAGTGGAAATTTCTTTGAATGGATAAAATCTTACTTAGAAGGAAGGAACAGAAGGTTAGAGTAAGACACTCTGTGTCTGAATGGAGAAGAATTAGTAGTGGAGTTCCTCAGTGTTCAATTTTAGGGCCACTTTTGTTCCTTGTTTATGTAAATGACCTACCAGAGTCTGTAAATTCATTCATGAATATGTTTGCTGATGATGCAAAGATTGTGAAGAAAGTAAGAGACGAGAACAATTGTAGAGAACTACAGGAAGACCTAAATAGGCTGCATGAGTGGCCAGAAAGTGGCTAATGAACTTCAGTGCTTCTAAATGTAAGGTAATGAGAATGGGTACAAGTGCAAGAAAGCCCAAGCTTGACTACTCCGTGGGAAAAGTACAACTTCAAAAGACAGAGAATGAGAGAGATCTAGGTGTAAAAGATGTCATAGTAAGGGGAGCATATGCTTTCTTAGCAAATGTATGGGTAGCTTTCTGGCACATGGACAAGGAAGTTTTAAGAAATATCAATGTAACCTATGTGAGGCCGAGGCTTGAATATGCAGCCCCCTTTTGGAATCCACACTTGAAAAAACACGTAGTTAAGCTGAAAAAAAGTTCAAAGACATGCCACGAAACTGGTGCCAGAAATACGCAATCTCAGTTATGTTGAGAGGCTGAGGGAATTAGACTTACCATCACTGGAACCTAGAAGAATAACGGGGGACATGGTGACAGTTTTTAAATTCCTTCATTGTTAAGACAGAGTGGATAGGGATCGATGTTTTGCTATGGCTGGCACTAGAAGTAGAGGTCATGGTTTGAAGCTTTGTAAGAAATATACTTTGCAGGGTGTAAGGGAGTACTATTTTTTTTTTTTTAAGAGTTCAGAGTAGCTGATAATTGGAATTCGCTTAGAGAGGAGGTAGTTAATGCTAACTCAATCCAAAGTTTTAAGGACATGTATGATAAGTATCACCAAGTACAATATGGAACCGATTAGGAGACGGGAAGTTTCGAGCCTGGAGCTCTTCTCCGTAAGCACAGTTAGATATATATATATATATATATATATATATATATATATATATATATATATATATATATATATATATATATATATATATATATATATATATATATATATATATATATATATATATATATATATATATATATATATATATATATATATATATATATATATATATATATATATATATATATATATATATATATATATATATATATATATATATATATATATATATATATATATATATATATATATATATATATATATATATATATATATACATGTGTGTGAGGGTGTTTCTGTAATTTATGCACACACACAGAGGCTGAGGGAATTAGATTTACCATCACTCGAAGCTAGAAGAGTGAGGGGGGATATGGTGACAGTCTTTAAATTCCTTCATGGTTATGATAGAGTGGATAGGGATCGATTTTTTGATATGGCTGGCTCTAGAACTAGAGGTCATAGTTTGAAGCTTCATAAGAAAACTTCTTTGCAGGATGTAAGGAAATACTTTTTCAGTGTAAGAGTAGTTGATAATTGGAATTCGCTAAACGAGGAGGTAGTTAATGCTATCTCAATCCATAGTTTTAAGGACAGGTATGATAAGTATCACTAAGTACAAAATGGAACCGATCAGGAGACGGGAAGATACGAGCTTTGGGCTCTTTCCCGTAAACAAAATTAGGTAAAAAAATTAGGTAATCACGAACACACACACAGTGGAAAACTTTACCATAATTTCCATAAATCTGAAATCCTGCAGAGTATTGTGAGTACAAAACTTATATTTGTTGTATGACGAGACTGTCCAAAATATTAAAGGAAAAAAATTGAGAACATATTCGTGAGGGGAGAGAGAAGCTGCCATCCAGCTCTGCCTTGAAGGAAATTTAGAAGAGTTGCCAGAGGAAGCCATCACATCACGTAACCTAATTTTTTGTGTAAACTGGGGAAAGCTCTTAAGCCGTTTACCTGATCCTGTGGTTTTATATATTGTTAAAATCAGTATCCTTCCCATTTATATTAACATGTTAGTTAGTTTGATACACGAAATAATTGAATAATTAAAAAAAAAAACAAATATCCTCCTGTCACCAGTACTGAGTTAAGTTGCCAAGTAGTACAGCTGTCTTATTTTCTTCATTTTTTTGCTTTTCTTTTAGCCTTCTCTTTTAGTATTTTTTTTTATTTTGTATATATATTGAGTTAAATGTAAAGTCTAATCCTGTGATAACATATATTGGTTAGCAAGTGAGTTTATCAGTTAGAAAGAATATATAGCAGAAACAGGTGGGTGCCACCTCAGACACAAATTCGAATTTTCCTTCAGGTTTGACTTCTGTTTTTCTTTTTCTTTTTATCCTTAAATTACCATGGTCAAGTTTTTAAGTTAAGATGTGTGTTACCAGAAAAGAGATAAACTGAGTCACTAAATAGCACTTATATGGGGATATAAAAATTCTGTGTGAAGCTTAATTAAAAGTTTTTCTCTTTTTTTTTTCCTCTTTCTCGTCTTCTTTCTATATTCTGTGAGAGGGAGAACATAAAAAAGATGCCATCTCTGTCCCAAACCTCTTCCATCCATGGGTCGGTAGGAGGGGTAGCCATTAGGAGACTTAAACAGAAAATCAAGAATTTAGAGGCAATGGTTATAAGCCTTGATGATAAAATTCGGAATATGGATGGAGAAATGAAAGAAAATGAAACACTCAGAGAGCAAATAAGATCTTTGGAGGAAGCAAATAAAGCACAAGGGCAGGAGAGAAAGGAACCAGAAAAAAGAATAAAGAAGCTGGAAGGGGAAAAGAGTCAACTAGAATCTAGAATTTCTAAACAAGAAGATAAAAACAAACAGCTGAATGACAACCTAAAGGAATTAGATGTTAGTTCACTGCTCTCTTCTGAGAGAGACGAGATTGCTGCTTGGAATGTCCAGATTAAGGAAAACATTGAACAGTTCAGAAAAGAGTTCCAGGAGCTGAATATGGAAAATGATGCCATGAAAACTTCCTTTGCTGATGCACTAAAGGGGAATGTGGCAGTAAAAGAGGCTGTAAAGGTGGTGGCACTGGAAAACATACAAACAGTTGACTATAAAGAGACAGTAATCGAAAAAATGAAAGACGTTGTGATGGAAAGGGCAAACCCACTCATCAGACAGGCACTTGATAAGGAGAAGACAGTGGTAATCTCAGGCATAAGCGAATCCCAGGAGCCAACATGGCAGGGGAGACTTGAAGAAAATAAAGCTAGGGTTGTAGACCTGATAAGAAAGCTTGGAGTAGTTTGTGGTCTGAGGATATTGTAAACATACACCAACTAGGTAAATATTCGAGGGAAGGAAAGCCGAGACCAACAAAAGTAACCTTTGAGAGAGGGGAAACGTGTAGGGAAATATTGTTGAGAAAAAAAAGTCTAAAAGACCTTCAAGAATTCAAAGAAGTGTTCATTAGACAATACAGAACACAGGAAGAGATGGGAAAGATCAAAAACTTGTTGCAAGAGGCAAGAAGGTTAAATGATGAAAGAAATGAAGAACAGAAGAAAAATTTTCGTTACAGAGTTCTTCCAGACAAAGGGGAGATAAAGAAGATAATGACAGAAGATCAGGGGATGGGGCCTCATTAAGATTGTTATACACAAATGCTGATGGATTAGCTGGTAAGGCAGTAGAATTAAAAGATAGGATTCACAACAGTAAGGCAGATATAGTAGCAATTACAGAGACTAAGTTGAGTGAGGACATAAACAGTGTCACAGTTTTTCCTAAGGGCTTCAGAATACTAAGGGTTGAAAGATCTGAGAGGACTGGTGGAGGGATAGCACTGCTCATAAGTGAAAGGATTCAAGTTGAAGAAATAAACTTGACTATAGAAAGTGAGTTCAAGGAATTTCTTGTTGCTCGCATAAATACTGGGTCAGAGAGCATTATAATAACTGTTGTATACAACCCACCAAGGAACCAAAATAGGCCTGAAGTTTATGAGGAAAGTCATATAGGTACTATTGAAGTCATAAACTCAGTTGTTAACATGGCACGGGAAAAAAAAATGTAGGATTTTGATTATGGGAGACTTTAATCATAAAGAGATAGATTGGATAAATCTTGACCCACACAGTGGTGAGGACTTATTCGGGGCAAGATTCCTAGATTGCGTACAAGGGAATTTCCTACACCAACATGTAATGGAACCAACAAGGGCCAGGGGTGGGGATGAGCCATCACTACTTGATCTAGTGTTCACAGATAATGTGTTGGATATTGAAAAAATTGAGTATGAACCACCAATTGGAAAGAGTGACCACTGTGTGTTGTTGATGGAGTATATCATTGAAGATATTCTTCCTGAAAGTAGAGGCACTGAGGACATGAGGAGGAACTATCCAAAAGGAGATTACATCAAAATGAATGAGCTTTTTACAGTTATTGACTGGAGAACCTTATTTTATAACAAATCTGTACAAGAAATGTATGACATCTTTTGTGAGAAATATGGGAAGATAGTAGATTGCTGCATACCTGTCACCAAAGTAGGTGTAATTCATGCCAGAGAGAAATGGTTCGATAATGGGTGTAAAAGAGCTAAGGAGTGGAGAGACAAATGCTGGAAAAGGTATAGGAGGAGAAAAAACATAAATGCCTGGCAAACCTACAAAAGAGCAAGAAATAACTACCTAAGTAAAAGGAGAGAGGCAGAGAGAGACTATGAGAGGGACATCACCAGGAAGGCTAAAGAAAATCCCAAGCTTTTCCACAGCTTTATCAGAGGAAAACTGAAGGTAAAAGAACAGGTTTTAAGGCTAAAGAGAGCGGATGGAAGCATCACTGAGACGGATGAAGAGATCTGCAAAGAATTGAACAAGGAGTTTCAGTCAGTATTTACAGTAGAAAATACCCCACCCCCTCAGATTGCAGTGATAGAAGCTCAAGGGCCGGTATTAGAGAACATCAACCTTACAGCCACAGAGGTATGCAAAGCGCTGATGGATATAGATGTTCATAAAGCTACAGGTCCTGATGACATATCTCCTCATGTGCTTAAAAAATGCGCAAACACAATATCAGTGGCACTAAGTATCATATTTAAGGAGTCACTGGAGTCGGGGAAGATTCCAAGATGCTGGAAACAAGCAAATGTGATACCTATCTTCAAAAAGGGAAGGAGGGATACGGCTCTGAACTATAGACGAGTTTCC
>JAXCGZ010011813.1:45000-63130 GCA_037179515.1 Halocaridina rubra
CCACTATGTTCATATTACATATTCCCCAACCTCGCTCGTGGCTTCATTTTAGCATTTAATTCAATTCCGAATCTCAATCGGGCCATGAAATAACCAAATAAGCACATTACATATGTGAAAACATGAATCATTTTTTACCCCGACCGGGACTCCAACCTAGGACTTATGATTACTAAGTCAAGGCGCTACCACTACACCACAGAAGGTTAAAAGGAATCCAACCTTATAGCTTATATCTGCTATACTTAGGAATGAACGCATTCTAACTGAATGCCACTATGTTCATATTACAGATTCCCCAACCTCACTCGTGGCTTCATTTTAGCATTTAATTCAATTCTCAATCTCAATCGGGCCATGAAATAACCAAATAAGCACATTACATATGTGAAAACATGAATCATTTTTTACCCCGACCGGGACTCGAACCTAGTACTTATGATTACTAAGTCAAGGCGCTACCACTACACCACAGAAGGTTAAAAGGAATCCAACCTTATAGCTTATATCTGCTATACTTAGGAATGAACGCATTCTAACTGAATGCCACTATGTTTATATTACAGATTTCCCAACCTCACTCGTGGCTTCATTTTACCATTTAATATAATTCCCAATCTCAATCGGGGCATGAAATAACCAAATAAGCACATTACATATGTGAAAACATGAATCTTTTTTACTCCGACCGGGACTCGAACCTAGGACTTATGATTACTAAGTCAAGGCGCTACCACTACACCACAGAAGGTTAAAAGGAATCCAACCTTATAGCTTATATCTGCTATACTTAGGAATGAACGCATTCTAACTGAATGCCACTATGTTCATATTACAGATTCCCCAACCTCACTCGTGGCTTCATTTTAGCATTTAATTCAATTCCCAATCTCAATCAGACAATGAAATAACCAAATAAGCACATTACATATGTGAAAACATGAATAATTTTTTACCCCGATTGGGACTGGTGTAGTGGTAGCGCCTTGACTTAGTACCCATAAGTCCTAGGTTCGAGTCCCAGTTGGGGTAAAAAATGATTCATGTTTTCACATATGTAATGTGCTTAGTTGGTTATTTTATGGCCCGATTGAGATTGGGAATTGAATTAAATGCTAAAATGAAGCCACGAGTGAGGTTGGGGAATTTGTAATATGAACATAGTGGCATTCAGTTAGAATGCGTTCATTCCTAAGTATAACAGATATAAGCTATAAGGTTGGATTCCTTTTAACCTTCTGTGGTGTAGTGGTAGCGCCTTGACTTACTAATCATGAGTCCTAGGTTCGAGTCCCGGTCGGGGTAAAAAATGATTTATGTTTTCACATATATAATGTGCTTATTTTGTTATTTCATGGCCTGATTGAGATTGGGAATTGAATTAAATGCTAAAATGAAGCCACGAGTGAGGTTGGGGAATCTGTAATATGAACATAGTGTCATTCAGTTAGAATGCGTTCATTCCTAAGTATAGCAGATATAAGCTATAAGGTTGGATTCCTTTTAACCTTCTGTGGTGTAGTGGTAGCGCCTTGAGTTAGTAATCTTAAATCCTAGGTTCGAGTCCCGGTCGGTGTAAAAAAAGATTCATGTTTTCACATATGTAATGTGCTTATTTGGTTATTTCATGGCCCGATTGAGATTGGGAATTGAATTAAATGCTAAAATGAAGCCACGAGTGAGGTTGGGGAATCTGTAATATGAACATAGTGGCATTCAGTTAGAATGCGTTCATTCTTAAGTATAGAAGATATAAACTATAAGGCTGGATTCCTTTTAACCTTCTGTGGTGTAGTGGTAGTGCCTTGACTTAGTAATCATAAGTCCTAGGTTCGAGTCCCGGTCGGGGTAAAAAATGATTCATGTTTTCACATATGTAATGTGCTTATTTGGTTATTTCATGGTCCGATTGAGATTGGGAATTGAATTAAATGCTAAAATGAAGCCACGAGTGAGGTTGGGGAATCTGTAATATGAACATAGTGGCATTCAGTTAGAATGCGTTCATTCCTAAGTATAGCAGATATAAGCTATAAGGTTGGATTCCTTTTAACCTTCTGTAGTGTAGTGGTAGCGCCTTGACTTAGTAATCATAAGTCCTTGGTTGGAGTCGCGGTCGGGGTAAAAAATAATTCATGTTTTCACATATGTAATATGCTTATTTGGTTATTTCATTGCCTGATTGAGATTGGGAATTGAATTAAATGCTAAAATGAAGCCACGATTGAGGTTGGGGAATCTGTAATATGAACATAGTGGCATTCAGTTAGAATGCGTTCATTCCTAAGTATAGCAGATATAAGCTATAAGGTTGGATTCCTTTTAACCTTCTGTGGTGTAGTGGTAGCACCTTGACTTAGTAATCATAAGTCCTAGGTTCGAGTCCCGGTCGGGGTAAAAAAATGATTCATGTTTTCAGATATGTAATGTGCTTATTTGGTTATTTCATGGCCCGATTGACATTGGGAATTGAATTAAATGCTAAAATGAAGCCACGGGTGAGGTTGGGGAATCTGTAATATGAACATAGTGGCATTCAGTTAGAATGCGTTCATTCCTAAGTATAGCAGATATAAGCTATAAGGTTGGATTCCTTTTAACCTTCTGTGGTGTAGTGGTAGCGCCTTGATTTAGTAATCATAAGTCCTAGGTTTTAGTCCCGGTCGGGGTAAAAAATGATTCATGTTTTCACATATGTAATGTGCTTATTTGGATATATATATATATATATATATATATATATAATATATATATATATATATATATATATATATATATATATATATATATATATATATATATATATATATATATATATATATATATATATATATATATATATATATATGAATCATTTTTTACCCCGACCGGGACTCGAACCTAGAACTTATAATTACTAAGTCAAGGCGCTACCAACTACACACCACAGAAGGTTAAAAGGAATCCAACCTTATAGCTTATATCTGCTATACTTAGGAATGAACGCATTCTATATGAATGCCACTATGTTCATATTACAGATTCCCCAACCTCACTCGTGGCTTCATTTTTGCATTGAATTCAATCCCCAATCTCATTCGGGCATTACAATAACCAATTAAGCACATTACATATGTGAAAACATGAATCACATTTTACCCCGACCTGGACTCGAACCATGGACTTATAATTACTAAGTCAAGGCGCTACCAAATACACACCACAGATGGTTAAAAGGAATCCAACCTTTTAGCTTATATCTGCTATACTTAGGAATGAATGCATTCTATCTGAATGCCACTATGTTCATATTACAGATTCCCCAACCTCACTCGTGGCTTCATTTTCGCATTTAATTTAATTCCCAATCTAATTTGGGCTATACAATAACCAATTAAGCATATTACATATTTGAAAGCTGAATCATTTTTTACCCGACCTGGACTCGAACCTAGGACTTTTAATTACTAAGTCAAGGCACTACCAACTACACACCACAGAAGGTTAAAAGGAATCCAACCTTATAATTTATATCTGCTATATTTAGGAATGAATGCATTCTATCTGAATGACACTATGTTCATATTACAGATTTCCCAACCTGTGGCATACAGATAGAATGCGTTCATTCCTAAGAATAGCAAATATAAGCTATTCTTAGGAATAGCTGTTGTGTGTAGTTTGTAGCACCATGACCTTGTAATTATAAGTCCTAGGTTCTAGTCCCGGTCGGGGTAAAAAATGATTCATGTTTTCACATATGTAATGTGCTTAATTGTTTATTGTATAGCCCGAATGAGATTGGGAATTGAATTAAATTCGAAAATGAAGCCACGAGTGAGGTTGGGGAATCCGTAATATGAAAATAGTGGCACTCAGATAGAATGTGTTCATTTCTAAGTATAGCAGATATAAGCTATAAGGTTGGATTCCTTTTAACCTTCTGTGGTGTGTAGTTGGTAGCGCCTTGACTTAGTAATTATAATCCTAGGTTCGAGTCCCGGTCGGGGTAAAAAATGATTCATGTTTTCACTTATGTAATGTGCTTAATTGGTTATTGTATATCCCGATTGAGATTGGGAATTGACTTAAATGCGAAAATGAAGCCACGAGTGAGGTTGGGGAATTTGTAATATGAACATAGTGGCATTCAGATAGAATGCGTTCATTCCTAAGTATAACAGATATAAGCTATAAGGTTGGATTCCTTTTATTCTTCTGTGGTGTGTAGTTGGTAGTGCCTTGACTTAGTAATTATAAGTCCTAGGTTCGAGTTCCGGTCGGGGTAAAATATTATTCATGTTTTCACATATGTAATGTGCTTAAATGGTTATTGTATAGCCCGACTGAGACTGGGAATTGAATTAAATGCGAAAATGAAGCCACGAGTGAGGTAGGGGAATTTGTAATATGAACATAGTGGCATTCAGATAGAATGCGTTCATTCCTAAGTATAGCAGATATAAGCTATAAGGTTGGATTCCTTTTAGCCTTCTGTGGTGTGTAGTTGGTAGCGCCTTGACTTAGTAATTATAAGTCTTAGGTTCGAGTCCCGGTCGGGGTAAAAAATTATTCATGTTTTCACATGTGTAATGTGGTTAATTGGTTAATATATATATATATATATATATATATATATATATATATATATATATATATATATATATATATATATATATATATATAATATATATATATATATATATATATATATATATATATATATATATAACCATGCAAGCACATTACATATGTGAAAACATGAATCATTTTTTACCCCGACCGGGACTCGAAACAAGGACTTATGATTACTAAGTCAAGGCGCTACCAACTATACACCACAGAAGGTATAAAAGGAATCCAACCTTATAGCTTATATCTGCTATAATTTGCTATGAACGCAATCTAGTTGATGCCACTATGTTCATATTACAGATTCCCCAACCTGACTCGTGGCTTCATTTTAGCATTTAATTCAATTCCAAATCTCATTCGGGTCATACAATAACCAAGCAAGCACATTACATATGTGAAAACATGAATCATTTTTTACCCCGACCGGGACTCGAACCAAGGACTTATAATTACTAAGTCAAGGCACTATCAACTACACACCACAGAAGGTATAAAAGGAATCCAACCTTATAGCTTATATCTGCTATACTTAGGGATGAATTCATTCTATCTGAATGCCACTGTGTTCATATTACAGATTCCCCAACCTCACTCGTGGCTTCATTTTAGCATTTAATTCAATTCCAAATCTCATTTGGGTCATACAATAACCAAGCAAGCACATTACATATGTGAAAACATGAATCATTTTTTACCCCGACTGGGACTCGAACCAAGGACTTATAATTACTAAGTCAAGGCGCTACCAACTACACACTACAGAAGGTATAAAAGGAATCCAACCTTATAGCTTATATCTGCTATACTTAGGAATGAACGCAATCTATCTGAATGCCACTATGTTCATATTACAGATTCCCCAACCTCACTCGTGGCTTCATTTTAGCATTTAATTCAATTCTAAATCTCATTCTGGTTATACAATAACTAAGCAAGCACATTTCATATGTGAAAACATGAATCATTTTTTATCCCGACCGGGACTCGAACCAAGGACTTATAATTACTTAGTCAAGGCGCTACCAACTACACACCACAGAAGGTATAAAAGGAATCCAACGTTTCAGCTTATATCTGCTATACTTAGGGATGAACGCATTCTATCTGAATGCCAGTATGTTCATATTACAGATTCCCCAACCTCACTCGTGGCTTCATTTTAGCATTTAATTCAATTCCAAATCTCATTGGGGTCATACAATAACCAAGCAAGCACATTACATATGTGAAAACATGAATCATTTTTTACCAAGACCAGGATTCGAATCAAGGAGATTTGGAATTGAATTAAATGCTATAATGAAGCCACGAGTGATGTTGGGGAATCTGTAATATGAACATAGTGGCATGCAGATAGAATGCGTTCATCCCTAATTATAGCAGATATAAGCTATAAAGTTGGATTCCTTTTATACCTTTTGTGGTGTGTAGTTGGTAGCGCCTTGACTTAGTAATTATAAGTCCTTGGTTCGAGTCCAGGTCGGGGTAAAAAAGGATTCATGTTTTCACATAATTAATGTGCTTGCTTGGTTATTGTATGACCCGAATGAGATTTGGAATTCAATTAAATGCTAAAATGAAGCCACGAGTGAGGTTGGGGAATCTGTAATATTAACATAGTGGCATTCAGATAGAATGCGTTCATCCCTAAGTATAGCAGATATAAGTTGTAAGGTTGGATTCCTTTTATACCTTCTGTGGTGTGTAGTTGATAGCGCCTCGACTTAGTAATTATAAGTCTTTGGTTCGAATCCCGGTCGGGGTAAAAAATGATTCATGTTTTCACATATGTAATGTGCTTGCTTGGTTATTGTATGACCCGAATGAGATTTGGAATTGAATTAAATGCTAAAATGAAGCCACGAGTGAGGTTGGGGAATCTGTAATAGGAACATAGTCTTATTCAGATAGAATGCGTTCATCCCTAAGTATAGCAGATATAAGCTATAAGGTTGGATTCCTTTTATACCTTCTGTGGTGTGTAGTTGGTAGCGCCCTGACTTAGTAATTATAAGTCCTTGGTTCGAGTCCCGGTCGGGGTAAAAAATGATTCATATATATATATATATATATATATATATATATATATATATATATATATATATATACATATATACACATATACATATATATATATATATATATATATATATATATATAATATATATATATATATATATATATATATATATATATATATATATATATATATATATATATATATATATATATATATATATATATATATATATATATATATATATATATATATATATATATATATATATATATATATATATATATATATATATATATATATATATATACTTATATATATATATATATATATATATATATATATATATATATATATATATATATATATATATATATATATATATATATATATATATATATATATATATATATATATATATATATATATATATATATATATATATATATATATATATATATATATATATATATATATATATATATATATATATATATATATATATATATATATATATATATATATATATATATATATATATATATATATATATATATATATATATATATATATATATATATATATATATATATATATATATATATATATATATATATATATATATATATATATATATATATATATATATTTATATATACATATATATAAATATATATATATATATATATATATATATATATATATATATATATATATATATATATATATATATATATATATATATATATATATATATATATATATGTATCTCCTGGAGAAGGTAGTCTTCGTGGCAAAATTGTAGCGTCTGCGACTCTGAGGCGGCAGGTCGAGGCTTCGCGCCCCGTCACGAACTTTGGTTAGTAAGGTTATACACTCAGGGTAACGATTACATTTGCCAAAACAAGTCCTTCGTAAGAAGGCAACCGTCCTTGCCCTTAGTAGAAAAGGGAATTTGTGACGTCAAACCGAATCCATATCCATCCTTTCTGGAGAAGACTTCACTCGATAGGGCACTCCTCATGACTGGCCAACTGAAGATAACCTAACGTAACGTAACCCAACTTAATTTAACTTAACCTAATCAAACCTGACCTAATCTAACCTAACTTAACCTAATCTAATCTAATCTAACCTAACCTAACCTAACCTATCTTGTTTAACTCTGAAATGTGTTATCTCCTAATGGCCAATTGTGAGGAGTGTTTTCCCCATTATTTTTTTTATTTAAATGATGTTTAAATTTTTCAGTGTGATTATTTTATTGCCTACTTCTTGCTACTTGTGCCTTGTATCTCTTTTCTAAGAGGCTAGTTCTTGCTTATTCCCCCCTCTCCCTCTATCTATCGGATATTCTTTTTCTTGGTTTTTATCATTCTTTTCTCTTCTGAGACATTTTTTTGTCTCTGCTTTTTTAACCTCTTTTTTTTTTTATAGAGATGAAAATCCATTTTTTTTTTTTTACATGCTGTTTCCTGTCAAGAGACTTATTCTTACTCTGCCTATCCTCTGTTTCCATTTAGATGACCTTTCTCTTTCTATCCTTTGATTTTTATTTAGAGATGGCGTCTGCATCTTCTCTCTCTCTCTCTCTCTCTCTCTCTCTCTCTCTCTCTCTCTCTCTCTCTCTCTCTCTCTCTCTCTCTCTCTCTCTCTCTCTCTCTCTCTCTCTCTCTCTCTCTCTCTCTTTTTTATTTTTTTTATTTTCTTTTATTTTTATAGAAGCCAAGTCTTGCTATTATGTTTTTGTTTCCATAGAAAAGGCTGATATTTGTTCTCTCCATCCTCTATGTCTTTTTAAGAGGTTACCCTTTGCTCTGTTTATCCTCTCTCCTTTTAAGGGGCAAAATACTAATTATTTTATTGTCTACAGAGTTGAGGTTATTTCTTGCTCTGTCTGTTTACCTATGTTTAAGAGGTTAGCTCCTGCTCTCTCTATTCTCTGTTTTTACTTATGAGGTTATATTTTGCTAAGGCTCTACTTTGTCTGTACTTGAGAGGTTAGTTCCAACTCATTTTCTTTCGTTCTATGCCAACTTAAAAGGCTAGTGTTTGCTCTTTCTATTCTCTATGTATATTTAAAGAGTTATTTGTTGCTCTCTCAATCTTTTGTTTCTGATGATAAGATTAGGTTCTGCCCTTTCTCTTCTCTTTATCTGTTGAATAGGCTGGCTCCTGCTCTTTTTATTTTTCATGCTTATTCAGTACGCTAGTTTTTGCCCTTTCTATATTGTGTGCGTGTGTATCTTCTTTGTCTTCAGCTGTAACTCATTTCTATATGAGGTTGCTGTTTCTTGCTAACCTTTTCCACTCTTTCCTGCCTTGTGTATTTTGTTTGCTTAGCCCTTTGTTTCTGTATTAGCCTTCCTTTGGAACGTCGGACTTCCTCTTCCTCTCCTTCCCTCCACCTCCATGCCCATAACCCTAGCTCCTACGCACATGGCGTACTTCTCTTCGCATAACATGACCGAACCACTGTAAACGTCTTTCTTGCATTATTTTGAAACGTCCATTACTTTAATTATTCCTCTAATATGATAATTTCTGATCATATCTCTTCACTTTAAACACTTCATTAGTTCCGACAGAACTTCTTACTTGTGTGGTTTCCTCTGCATACATATTCTGTACCATGCTAACATATTTCTCAGAGACCCACTTCTCTCTCATACATCTCCATACCTCCTCTTGGTATCCGATCATATGAGTTCTCCAAATCTATAAAGGTTAGGCATAACTCTGTTTTTTACTTTGCTCCTCCATTGTTTATCTCATTGAGTAAATTGCATCCACTGGGCCTTTCCGTGGCACAAAACCAATTTGCTCCTCAATTATTGTGATTTCTCTCCTTTTTCTCTCTTCTATAATTCTTTCATATATCTTTCATAGTATGAGATATAGGATTTATGCCACGCTAATTACAACAGCCCTGTATATCGTCGTTAGTAGATCGGGGCCATCAGCTATCTGACATTCCTTGTTACTTGATGAGTCTTGCACATCAGATTTCTCAGTACGTCTACTCCCTCTTCTCTTTCCTGTGGAGTGCCATCTTCTAATATTCTTTTAGGATTTTCTTCATTTAATAGCTTTTCAAATATTCCCTCCACCTAGCTTTTATACAACTCTCCTTAGACTGAACTTTTCCATTCATGTCTTTGATCTGCCTAATGTGTTTTCATAAAATACATTCATTACACTTAGCTATGCCCTAGCTGCTCCCTTTTTGCTTCTATTTTTGCCCCTTTTCAAGACAATGTATTTTCCTCTGAATAATTTCTGTCATGGGCTATCTTTGTTTCCTTCATCCTTTTGATATTTTCCTTTGTATCGTGGTGGTTTTCTGTCTGAGCTCTCTCCCAAAAATTCTTCTGTGACTCTTAAAATCATCGTGCTGTTTTCTACCCACCAGGTGTTCACATCATCTTCTAGTTTGATCTTATTGATGACAAATTCTATGAAGCTGCCTTTTGTCTCTTGGTCTTTCCGTTTCCACCACTAAATCTTTGGTTGGACTATCTTTTTCCCCTGTCCAGCTCGTCTTTGGTTGTTAGTTTGGCACCACTAGTGTGTATTGCGAACTCACACTTTCTCCTTTTGTTATCTTGCAATTTTTCACTTATTTTAGGTAGCTTCTTATACATAGCAGAAACTCTACCTGTGTTTCTCTCTTTCCACCACTGTATGTTGAATAGTTATAACTCGTAAAGAAAGTGTTGTTTATCGCCATGTCAAATGCTACTGCAAAATCCACTAATCGTTCTCCATCTTTGTTCATCGTTACCATGCTGTGTCCTCCATGGATACAACTGAGGTTTTCATGAATACTTCCAATGTGCCCATTCAGATCACCTCCTAGAACTAATGTTTCTTACATTTGCATTGAGCTCATAATAACATCCATTTTTCTCAAGAATATATTTTTATCTACTTCATCGCACCCTCCTGTGGTGCATAAGTGTTTACTGTATTCAAAACATATTCCCCACAAAACAGTTTTATTTTCATTACTCTGCAGTTTTTTCTTTCAGTCTCTACAAAGTTTTCCTTCATTTCCTAGCTAAGAACAAATCCCACTTCCCGTAGTCCTCAATCATCAGCTCCACTATGCAGCATCTTATAGCCACTGCCCATCTCCTTTACATTGTTACCTCTCCATCTTGTCTCTTGTACATATAAGATATCCACTTTCCTTCTCTTCATAACATCTGCAACTTCCCTACTTCGACCAGTCATGGTGCCAACGTCCAGAGTTCCAATCCTAGCAGTTTGATCTTTCTTCTTTAACCACACCCGTCCTTGACTCGGTAGCCCTTGTTCATTTATCGGGGGTGGGAGGGGAGCAGGCAAGGCCTCTGAGCGTCACGTGAATAATATAATAATAATAATAATAATTCTTTATTTCCAACGTACATTGGGTATTCAAATAAGATGCATATATATTCCAGATAGACATCTGTGGTGTACGATATAGACATACTAAAACAAACAAATCATAAAGATGGGTGTACTATTAAAATTTACAAGTAAAATCTTCCTTTAAGAGTAACTTCTTAAGATTATATTTAAAAGTATACACTGAACCAGCATTTTTTAGTTCTCTGGGAAGCTGATTATATAAATGAGGTCCACGAATGTTTATATCTCTTGAGCCAATATCAGTTTTAGACCTTCGTACTAATAAATCTTCCCCTTGACGGGTAGTTAACCCGGTAACTGAGCTTACTGTAGAAAAATTATACAAGCAATCAGGAAGATTGTTTCTTAGTATATTAAAAACAAAGGTACATATATCAAAAACATATTTATCTCTAATCTTTATCCATTCTAGATCTTTTAAAACAGGAGAGATGTGCTCGTATTTTCTTACATTGCCAACAGCCACTCGTGCTGCAAAGTTTTGTAACTTTTGTATTCTTTGTAATTGAGTCTTATTTGTACATCCCCAAACTTTGAGACAGTAATTAATTAAACTCATAGCTAAGGACTGGACAATTATTATACGAGTTGATGTTTCAAATGAGTCTTTTACCCTATTTAGATATATTAGAGTACCCATTACTTTTTTATAAATTTCATCTATATGCATTTCAAAATTCATGTAACGGTCAAAATAGACACCTAGGTTCTTTACCGAGTTCATTGGCTTAATGATATTACCGTTAAAATTTATATGAAGATTGTCATCAACTTCTGATAATAATTGTCTGGATCCGATAAGAATAGATTGGGTTTTAGTTTCATTAAGTAACAGACCATTTTTTAGAAAGTAACGTTTAGCCATATACAAAATTTCTTCTGCTCTACGAATAATATTTTCTAAATCATTAATTTCTCCTTCAATTAAGATTTGAGTATAGTCAGCATATTGAATGACATAACAGTTAGGTAAATATTTTACTAGATCGTTTACATATATTAGAAAAAGTATAGGTCCTAGGATCGATCCCTGAGGGACCCCAAACAATACCTTCTTGCGACTTGAAACTACATCTTTTATTCTGACTGACTGGTAGCGGTTTTTTAAATAGTTCTCGAACCAGCTTGGGTCAATGTTCATTTTTTTGCATTTTTCTAATAAGATGGTATGGTGTACACTATCAAAAGCTTTAGAAAGATCGAGTAGTAGTAGCAATGATATTTTCTTATTATCTATATTTTTGTATATTTCATCTGATATTTTCAATAAGGCAGTTTCGGTTGATAATTTTGGCCTGAAACCGTGTTGACTTTTTGCAATAAGTTTATTTTTTTCAAAAAACTCACTTAACTGATTTGCAACAATCTTTTCAAGTATCTTTGATAAAATTGGTAGTAAAGAGATTGGTCTATAGTTAGAGACGTCGTCAGGATTTCCATTTTAAAAATAGGGTACGCCCTGGCTTGCAACTCGTAGCTGTTCATGGCTACAATGCATGGTATCGTCAATATAAGTTTTACGGATGGATGCCATTCGTAGCACCAACCCTCATCACTTTTCCGGGCTTGAAACCGGTACCAAGTAGGGCTATTCTGCACCGCCCAGTGCTTGGGTTATCCTCTGTGTGTATATAGGAAAGCCATTATTTCTATTATATACAAGAAGCTAATTCCTACTCTTTATATTCCTTTTTTTCCCACGTGAAGAGATATGAGTTGCTCTGTAGTCCTCTTTTCTGTTTACGAGGCCTTTCTCTCTCTTGCTATCCCATTGTAAGAGTTTTTCCTTCTATCCACGTTAATGTTGTAACAGCCACCTTTGCACTTTCTCTCCTATTATATATGAGAGACTGTTTTTTGTTTTTGTTTTTGTTTTGTTTTTAGGGTGATAATTCCTGCTTTCTTAAGCCTCTCTTTCCATAGAAGTTAGTAGTCTACTTTTTTTTTTCCTTTTAAATGGGTTAGTTCTCCCTCATCATATTCCCTGATTCGATTTTAGAGGCTATTTTGTATTCTTATTCCTCAGTTTATATAAAAATACATAATTTCTCTTTTCTATTTATCCTTTATTTCTATATAATTGACGCTTTCTAGCTTTTATCGCTGTTTTTTTCTGCTTTCATTGGTAGAAGGCGCTCTCTTCCCTCTTCTACTGTTTAAGAGGCTAAATGCTATCTCTCTATTATCTTTTTCTTTTTAATCAATTTTCTATGGCTATTTTCTTTTAAAAAAAGCTTATTTCTTGTTATCTCAATCCTCTTGTGTATTTAAGATGCTCTATTCTGCTCTCTGTCGTCTTGGAGTTCGGATAGCCATGTCTCGCTTTTTTTTTTTTCTAATAAGAGACTTCTGACTGTTCTTTTTATCCCCCCCTTTTTTTGTAACAAAAATTTGTTGAAGTTTTTCTCTCATCTTTTCCCAATTGAAGGGATTATCTTACTGTTTCTATTTCTTTTTCTATTTAATGCTATTGCTCTCTCTTTTGATCTCTTTTTAATTTGTATTTGAGGTGGTGCATTTTTTTTTTTATATCCTGTCATATTCTGTTCACAAAGGTAACTTTTGTTCTTTTAAGTCAGTCGTAGGAGGTGACTGAAAACTCAAAACTTTTTTGATCTCAGGATAATATTCCCTTTTGCTCACTCACAGTAATCTAATCTAGGTTAGGTTAGAATAATTTATCTAATGTTGGTTAGCTTATCTGGTGTAGGTAAAGTTAGTATGAACATATGAGGTAAGCTAGGTTAGATTAGGTTAGGATATTGTCCTCGAGGAAACATGGCACAAGTCCTCTCACTGTATCTCATTTTGCACAGTTGTTTTTAGCCTTCAAACTCGAAAATATATTTTTGATGAGATAGGATGTTATTATCCGAAAATTGCCCTCCATTTAATTGACTGGTAATGAACTTAATGATCAATAATACAGTTTGGAGTTAATAAGCCTGATTATGTCAGCCGATTATATGTAATTATAGCGATTATCTGTTGATAGTGGGCGTGCTAATTATGGCTGACAGGTGAACTGCTTTCTGTTTGCCGCCTTTTTAAATATTATATTGATTTTTTATTTCTTTGTGTAGATATATGTTTACGTTTGACGATTCGTAGGCAGCTTTATATTGGTAATATATATATATATATATATAAATATATATATATATATATATATATATATATATATATATATATATATATATATATATATATATATATATATATATACATATATATATATATATATATATATATATATATATATATATGTTTGTGTGTGTCTGTATATATAAATATATGTGTGTGTGTGCATGTGTATTTGTCTATATGTGTGTGTGTGTATATATATGTGTGTGTGGGTGTTTGTATATGTTATTTACAGGGGCGTTTACACACACACACACACACACACACACACACACACACACACACACACACATATATATATATATATATATATATATATATATATATATATATATATATATATAGTATCAGTAGTCGCCGTGGCTCAGTCGGTAGCGTCTCCGACTCTGAGGCGTCAGGTCGAGGGTTCGCGCCCCGCCACGGTCTGAGGTTAGCAAAGGCATGCACTCAGCGTAAGGATTACATCTGCCAAAACAAGTCCTTCGCAAGAAGGCAACCGTCCTAGCCCTTGGTTGATAAGGGAGTCCGTGACGTAAAACCGGAACATATATTCAGTATCAATGAAAGGCATCGGAGAAAACAGCTAAATATATTCGGTCCTTGAAAAAAGACCATGCATCGAAAATCCCAGTTGAAGAGTAACATCCCTCTTGTCCAGAATTGATTCTTTGTCAAAGAATCAATTCTGGACGAGAAGAATGTTACTCTTCAACTGGGATATTCGATGCATAGTCTTTCTTCAAGACCTGCATATATTTAGCAGTTTTCTCCGATGCCTTTCATTGATACTAAATATCAGGAGATTTCCTTTCTTCAAAGATGCTGGAAACAAGCAAATGTGATACCTATCTTCAAAAAGGGAAGGAGGGATACGGCTCTGAACTATAGACCAGTTTCCTTGACCAGCATAGTTTGCAAAGTTATGGAGAAACTACTAAGGAAACATATCTCTCTTCACTTGGAATCCTTCAACTTTTTGTCAGTGAGGCAACATGGCTTCAGAGAAGGTAGATCAACAGTAACAAACTTATTAGAATTTTATGATGAGGTAAGCCAAATCTTACAGGAAAGAGAGGGCTGGGCAGATTGCATATTCCTAGACTTCCAGAAAGCGTTTGACACTGTTCCACATGGGAGACTTATTAGGAAGCTGCAATCAATGGCTAGAATAGGTGGAAATGTCTTGGAATGGATAAAAACTTACTTAGAAGGAAGGGAACAGAGGGTTAGAGTAAGACACTCAGTGTCTGAATGGAGAAGAGTTAGTAGTGGAGTTCCACAGGGTTCAGTTTTAGGGCCACTTTTGTTCCTTGTATATGTAAATGACCTACCAGAATCTGTAAATTCATTCATGAATATGTTTGCAGATGATGCAAAGATTGTGAAGAAAGTAAAAAACGAGAACAATGGTAGAGAACTTCAGGAGGATCTAAATAATCTGCATGAGTGGTCAGAAAAGTGGCTAATGAAATTCAATACCTCAAAATGTAAGGTAATGAGAATGGGTACAAGTGCAAGAAGGCTCAAGCTTGACTACTCGGTGGCTGGAGTACAACTTCAAGAGACAGAAAATGAGAGAGATCTAGGAGTAAACATACTGGCAGATTTGTCTCCAGAAATACATATAAATGGCGTAGTAAGGGCAGCATATGCATTCTTATCAAATGTAAGGGTAGCCTTCAGGCACATGGACAAGGAAATGTTCAGAAATATTTATGTAACCTATGTGAGGCCAAAACTCGAATATGCAGCCCCCTTTTGGAATCCGCACTTGAAAAAGCACATAGATAAGCTTGAAAAAGTTCAAAGACGTGCCACGAAACTGGTGCCAGAAATACGCAATCTCGGTTATGATGAGAGGCTGAGGGAATTAGACTTGCCATCACTCGAAGCTAGAAGAGTGAGGGGGGATATGGTGACAGTCTTTAAATTCCTTCATGGTTATGATAGAGTGGATAGGGATCGACATTTCGATATGGCTGGGTTTAGAACTAGAGGTCATAGTTTGAAGCTTCGTAAGAAAACTTCTTTGCAGGATGTAAGGAAATACTTTTTCAGTGTAAGAGTAGTTGATAATTGGAATTGGGTAAGCGAGGAGGTAGTTAATGCTATCTCAATCCATAGTTTTAAGGACAGGTACGATAAGTATCACTAAGTCTAAAATGGAAGCGATCAGGAGACGGGAAGATACGAGCTTTGGGCTCTTTCCCGTAAACACAATTAGGTAATCACAATTAGGTAATCACACACACACACACACACACACATATTCGAGTTTTGACCTATGTGAGGCCAAAACTCGAATATGCAGCCCCCTTTTGGAATCCGCACTTGAAAAAGCACATAGATAAGCTTGAAAAAGTTCAAAGACGTGCCACGAAACTGGTGCCAGAAATACGCAATCTCGGTTATGATGAGAGGCTGAGGGAATTAGACTTGCCATCACTCGAAGCTAGAAGAGTGAGGGGGGATATGGTGACAGTCTTTAAATTCCTTCATGGTTATGATAGAGTGGATAGGGATCGACATTTCGATATGGCTGGGTTTAGAACTAGAGGTCATAGTTTGAAGCTTCGTAAGAAAACTTCTTTGCAGGATGTAAGGAAATACTTTTTCAGTGTAAGAGTAGTTGATAATTGGAATTGGGTAAGCGAGGAGGTAGTTAATGCTATCTCAATCCATAGTTTTAAGGACAGGTACGATAAGTATCACTAAGTCTAAAATGGAAGCGATCAGGAGACGGGAAGATACGAGCTTTGGGCTCTTTCCCGTAAACACAATTAGGTAATCACAATTAGGTAATCACACACACACACACACACACACATATTCGAGTTTTGACCTATGTGAGGCCAAAACTCGAATATGCAGCCCCCTTTTGGAATCCGCACTTGAAAAAGCACATAGCTAAGCTTGAAAAAGTTCAAAGACATGCCACGAAACTGGTGCCAGAAATACGCAATCTGAGTTATGATGAGAGGCTGAGGGAATTAGACTTACCATCACTCGAAGCTAGAAGAGTGAGGGGGGATATGGTGACAGTTTTAAATTCCTTGATGGTTATGATAGAGTGGATAGGGATCGATATTTCGATATGGCTGGCTCTAGAACTAGAGGTCATAGTTCGAAGCTTCGTAAGAAAACTTCTTCGCAGGATGTAAGGAAATACTTTTTCAGTGTAAGAGTAGTTGATAATTGGAATTGGCTAAGCGAGGAGGTAGTTAATGCTATCTCAATCCATAGTTTTAAGGACAGGTATGATAAGTATTACTAAGTCTAAAATGGAAGCGATCAGGAGACGGGAAGATACGAGCTTTGGGCTCTTTCCCGTAAACACAATTAGGTAATCACAATTAGGTAATCACACACACCGCGTGTTCAGTGACACACGGAACTGCTCCTCTTAAATTTTTACTTGTGTTTCGAGTGACTAAGTGCTTAGTGGAAAACTATACCATAATTTCCCTAAATCTGAAATCCTGCAGAGTATTGTGAGTATAAAACTTATATTTGTTGTATGACGAGACTGTCCAAAATATTAAAGGAAAAAAAATTGAGGACATTTTCGTGAGGGGAGAGAGAAGCTGCCGTCCAGTTCTGCCTTGAAGGAAATTTAGAAGAGTTGCCAGAGGTGAAGCCATCACATCACATTACCTAATTTTTTGTGTAAACTGGGGAAAGCTCTTAAGCCATTTACCTGATCCTGTGGTTCCATATATTGTTAAAATCAGTATCCTTCCCATTTATATTAACTTGTTAGTTAGTTTGATACACGAAATAATTGAATAATAAAAAAAAACAAATATCCACCTGTCAACAGTACTGAGTTAAGTTGCCAAGTAGTACAGCTGTCTTATTTTCTTCATTTTTTTTTTTTGCTTTTCTTTTAGCTTTCTCTTTTACTATTTTTTTTATTTTGTATATATATTGAGTTAA
>JAXCGZ010011814.1:0-50000 GCA_037179515.1 Halocaridina rubra
AAAATGTAGATTAAGTTTTTTTAATCTGTCCTCATATGGTAGATTTCTGATATTGTGTATCATCTTGGTCATTCTTCGCTGCACTCTCTCCAAGGATTCAATTTCCATTCTATAATAGGGTGACCAGAATTGCACAGCATAATCTAAATGGGGCCTAACTAATGCAAGATAGAGTTGCAAAATAACTTTTTCCGTCCTATTGCTAACGCTTCTTGAGATAAATCCTAAAATTCTGTTTGCTTGAGATAAATCCTAAAATTCTGTTTGCTTTATTTCTGACTGCTGTGCATTGCTGTCTTGGCTTAAGATTACTACTCACAAGAACTCCCAAATCCCTTTCACACTGAGAACTCATGATTTCATGGTTATTTAGCTTATAACTCCTATAGTCTTCTATAGTACCCATTTTAACTACTTTACATTTTTCAACATTAAATTCCATTTGCCATTTGTCCGACCATTCAGATAATTTATTTAGATCTTCCTGTAAAGCATGAATGTCTTCTTTTCCATTTATAATTCTACCTATTTTAGTGTCTGCGAATTTACTTAGGTCACTACTGATATCCAAATCCAGATCATATAGATATACGATGAATAATAGGGGACCCAGTACCGAACCTTGTGGTACCCCGCTAATAACCGAGCCCCACTCCGATTTCTCTCCATTTATGCAAACCCTCTGTTTTCTGTCTTTTAACCATTGTTTGATCCATCTGAGAACAGCTCCTCCTATACCATGAGCTTCCAGCTTTTTAACTAATCTTTTGTGAGGAACTCTATCAAAAGCTTTTCTAAAACCTAGATATATTGTATCATATTCTTTGCCACAATCTACTGCCTCGTAAACTTCTGAATAAAAAGACAGTAAGTTTGTAAGGCACGAAAAACCCTTTAGAAACCCGTGTTGTGAAAGTTTTATCAGTCTGTGTAATTCTAGATGTGCCCTTATTTTATTTGCAATGATGGATTCTAGAATCTTACCCACTGTTGACGTTAAACTTACCGGCCTATAATTATTCTTTTCAACTCGTTCTCCTTTTTTAAATATTGGTACCACATGTGCCAATTTCCACTCCATGGGTACCAATGCTAATTTTATTGAATTATTAAATAATGCAGTTAGTGGACAACTAAGCTCTTCCTTGCATTCCTTTAATATTCTAGCATATATTCCATCAGGTCCCGGAGATTTATGAGCGTTTAATTTATCTATTTCTTTTATTATCTCCTCGTAATATTTATTGAACTAAGTATATTATCGGGACTGTCTCTGTAAATGGATTCTACTTCCGGAATATATTCCAAGTTTTCATTGGTAAATACAGATAAGAAATAATCATTTAAACATGTACACATCACTTTATCATCATAAGAACATAAGAATAGAGGACACTGCAACATGCCTACTGGCACACACGAGGCAGCTCCATTTTTGAATTGTATTTTCAGCATGTCTAACCTATTCTATTCTACTCTACTTATTTATTCTATTTTTCTTTTTATGATTTTTCTAATAAGCACTAACCTATTCATACCCACCCTACCTCTGTCATATGTCTATCTAATCTACATTTGAAGGTGTCTAAGGTATTGGCATTTACTATCCTACTAGGAAGCTTGTTCCATGCATTAGCTACTCTATTACCAAACCAATTTTTACCAATTTCCCTTCTGAACCTAAATTTATCAAGCTTAAATCCATTATTACGAGTTCTGGTTTGATCATGAATTTTTAAAACTTTATTAATATCTCCCTTGTTAATCCCTTTAAACCATTTATAACTTCAATCATATCCCCCCTAACTCTTCGCCTCTCTAGAAAATGTAGATTAAGTTTTTTTAATCTGTCCTCATATGGTAGATTTCTGATATTGTGTATCATCTTGGTCATTCTTCGCTGCACTCTCTCCAAGGATTCAATTTCCATTCTATAATAGGGTGACCAGAATTGCACAGCATAATCTAAATGGGGCCTAACTAATGCAAGATAGAGCTGCAAAATAACTTTTTCCGTCCTATTGCTAACGCTTCTTGAGATAAATCCTAAAATTCTGTTTGCTTTATTGCTGACTGCTGTGCATTGCTCTCTTGGCTTAAGATTACTACTCACAAGAACCCTCAAATCCCTTTCACATTGAGAACTCATGATTTCATGGTTATTTAGCTTATAACTAGTATTGTCTTTTATAGTACCCATTTTAACTACTTTACATTTTTCAACATTAAATTCCATTTGCCATTTGTCCGACCATTCAGATAATCTATTTAGATCTTCCTGTAAAGCATGAATGTCTTCTTTTCCATTTATAGTTCTACCTATTTTAGTGTTGTCTGCGAATTTACTTAGGTTACTACTGATATCCGAATCCAGATCATTTAGATATATGATGAATAATAGGGGACCCAGTACCGAGCCTTGTGGTACCCCGCTAGTAACCGAGCCCCACTCTGATTTCTCTCCATTTATGCAAACCCTCTGTTTTCTGTCTTTTAACCATTGTTTGATCCATCTGAGAACAGCTCCTATACCATGAGCTTCCAGCTTTTTAACTAATCTTTTGTGAGGAACTCTATCAAAAGCTTTGCTAAAATCTAGATATATTGTATCATATTCTTTGCCACAATCTACTGCCTCGTAAACTTCTGAATAAAAAGACAGTAACTTTGTAAGGCACGAAAAACACTTAAGAAACCCTTGTTGTGAAAGTTTTATCAGTCTGTGTAATTCTAGATGTGCCCTTATTTTATTTGCAATTATGGATTCTAGAATCTTACCCACTGTTGACGTTAAACTTACCGGCCTATAATTATTCTTTTTAACTCGTTCTCCTTTTTTAAATATTGGTACCACATCTGCCAATTTCCACTCCATGGGTACCGATCCTAATTTTATTGAATTATTAAATAATGCAGTTAGTGGACAACTAAGCTCTTCCTTGCATTCCTTTAATATTCTAGCATATATTCCATCAGGTCCCGGAGATTTATGAGCCTTTAATTTATCTATTTCTTTTATTACCTCCTCTCGTAATATTTATTGAATTAAGTATTTTATCGGGACTGTCTCTGTGATATGGCCATTGGCTACTTCAATTGGTCCGACTTTTTCCTTAAATTTTGTTTCATAATGTTTAACTGTATATATTGCTGCCTCACCTGCTCTTCACCTCTTTTAAGTTTCCTGTATATTCCTCTTTCAATACCTATAAGATTCTTTATTCTATTGTTCAACCATTTAGGGTAATTTTTTCTTGATCTGAAATGTTTCATGGGAATATAGTCTGACTATTCTTAAGAGTCATGACAAAATTGTTATATTCTTCATCCAAATTTATATTAACTGACGGACTGCTGCTCTTTCCTGTGAGAATTTACTGTATTGATCTTATCTTGTGATAATCCTTGGCCTGCGATCCACATTATAAACTTTATATCCTGTAATTATGTACTCAGCTTTAAGGTGTTTGCTCTATAAATTAATCCAGTTTTCACTAATGCATATTACAGTATATCCGGTCTCTCACTACATACTATGGCTCTCAGTTCTTCTATCTTGTTACCTAAACTACGGCTATTTGTATAATATACTTTTAAACTTTCTCTAGGCTTACCCTTCTTGTGGCTATTCTTTTTGTTAATATTTGTTCTATGTAACAAATGATTATTATCCTTAAACTCTCAGTTATTTGACACTATTTTCTGAACCCTTACTAATTTCTCTGCACAAGTGTTATTTATTCCATTATTTGTATCTAACAAAACCCCCCTACCGCTCTGTCTATCATACCAGCCAATACCGAGACACCTGAATTAGAATGATGCACTCCATCCCTTGCATACATATGCCTATGACTAGTGAAGTGATCCCACCCGTCTATAAAACCTATATTATTCTCCCGACAGAAGACTTCCATCCTAGCATTAACTCCTATAGCTCGAGACCACCACTCTGAACTATGGCTAAGGCTAGGCAGAATGCCACACATCACCGGAACTGCACCCCTTTTCCTGATCTTATCCAGGGCTTGTCTATACAACCTAATCAGCTCCTCACTTCTACCATCCTGCACGTCATTTCCACCAGCTATCAAACAAACAACATCTTTATCTTCAATCCAGCTATTTATTGACTCACCCACCTTCTTCATACCTGCTTCAGGGAAAAAATATTTCCCTCTAACTCTATGCCTGACTTTCCTGTCTACATATCTGCACAGTGAATCCCTTACAATTACCAGAGAACGAGACTTATCAGGAGGATGGGTTACTCGGACCTTGGGAGACTTACCTAGGCTCTTGACCTGAGCTTTTCCCACCATTTCTACGGTCGCTAGTACACCTATCTGACTCTATGGGTCCTGAAGAATTACTGCTGCCAATGTCACATCTCTAAGTGAACTAAAAGAATTAGCAACTTGTAGTCGAAAAGTATAATTTTTCTTAAGAACCATCTTAGTTGAACCCTTATTCATAACTTTCCAATCGTCTTCACTATTCAATTGTCCCTTCCTGCTTAACACCTCTACCTTACCTCTCTAGCCTGCTGGCTAGTACAGTGGTAACGCGCTGGCTTCGCATTCACGAGGTCGAAAGATCGGTCCCCGTCCAAGACCGAGAGTTTAAGCTGTTTACTGGCAGGAACTGCTGTGGGTGGACATCACAGTGGGGGGTTGGGGCTTGTCCTGGCTGACGAATACCCATTGTAAAATGGAAATAAAGTTTATTATTATTATTATTATTATTATTATTATTATCAGATCCCTGTTCTCCTCTGTTAAGGATCTGACCTCCTGCCTGACTGCGGCCAACTCATTTCTTAAATTAAAAATGAGTTTGCTTGCATCAGACGCAGACAAATCCCCAGCCACCCACAAACAGCACCAACGACGACACCACTACCACCAACACCACTACCACCAACACAAAGAACACCACCATTCTCCATAGTACTAAGTATGGTCAAGACTAGAGCTACTGGAAGCACGTCCTCTGGATGAACCCAGGTGGGGAAGGATATGGTTGATGTTGGATTGGAGGAGGGAGATGCAAGGGATAGGAACAAGTGGAGGAGGTTGATTCGAGCGGCAGACCCTGCTATTTAGTGGGATTGATAAGGAGTACATTATGGTTCTAGGGGCCTTTATACAGTATATATAGTGTATCACCGTCATCATAATCTAAGTGCATTTAATTTCATAAGTTTTTCACATTTACTCGGAAGCAAGAAGAAACTTCGTCAGTATTCCGAGGATTTTTTTACTACAGTTCCTGTCACGAATAATTCTAGATTCCCGCCCCCAAGGGGGAGGCTAGCTAAGCTGTGCTGCGTTACGTCTGCTCCTGGCAAGGCCTTGTCTCTAACTGATGCCTTACAGTTACTCAGGGCATTCTGTGGGCGTCTTGGCATCACCGCCACATTAAGGCATGTCTGAAATGCCTTGTGAAGTTATAGGCATCTTTAATATGCCTTACGACACGGTCACCTATCTGCCTCATATGCCAACATTGCTTGACCAACGAATCAGTGAACGGGTTGTTTGAGGCGCATATGAAGGCGAAACAGTGCTTATGTAAATTCACATTTAAATTTCTTTAAATATTAAAAGGAGAAATTTGATGAAAGTTTGAAAAAAAAACTAAAGCCTTGTTCACTGCACAGAATGATACTGTCAATCGTACTCTTGAGGTTTTTTAAAGTTTCTTTTCTTATTGCTGAGGCTTGAGAAAATCGTATGATAGGGGAGGATATAATTAAACCATCAATATCAGCATTTCTTAAAACCGTTCTGGAAAAAGATGACCAAGATGTTAAAGCCATGCCACTCAGTAGCGTAAATTTTTGCCTTAAGTAATTGCACACAATTTGACTTACAGTAATATTATTCTTTGCATGAACAAAATATATTTGTACAAACATTACAGCCAAGCAATGCTTTATTTTCCATCAAGCAAATTTTTAAACCTGTATGGTTTAAAAATTTGCTTGATAAAATGAGCTCAAATATACTATATACGGTATTTTATTTCTTTATACAAAGCGAGGGTATCCTGTAGCATGCAAACCTGACGTGATACAGAAAAACAGGGGTCATTTTTGGATTCGGAAGCCGAGTCAGAAAGAAGTTTCAGACCTAACTCGGCGAAAATTATTCCCCAGTGTTATTGGACAATCATATTAATATTAAAGGATATGTATTATACTTTACGCTTCTTTGGAAGTGAATTGGTTTTTCTTACGGTTTTTCATGTTTCGATAGAATGACCTTCAAAACTGTTAGAAATTATTCCTAAATGACCTGGCAAACTGTACCTCTCCTAACCTAAAAACCAATAATTTTCAGTTTTGGAGGTGTGTGTGTGAGAAAAAAACAAAACACCACACATATTGGTTAGGGAATGAGTATCTTGACTCAATGGAATCACTTAAATAAACTGGGTCATGAAAGTAATGAAAACAAGGTTTTGTTTTGAAAAATAGGAAATGGGGTTTCTGTCAACAAAATTACACTTCACTGCAGGGGTTTTGTGGCACACTTCAGCGCAAAAATTGCATATTGAAGCTCTTGACTCCCTCAACTGAATAAAATGTTGACTCGTGAATGGTAACAACAATAGATGTTAGATATTAATATCCACTTCATTACTTCCTAAGGAAATTGTTCCCTAATTTGAAATTAAACCCATATGTGGAACATCCACTGCTTATTACCTGAAAAAAATATACCTATGTACATTTGAAGGTGATGTGATCTAGTCTGTCATGTCCTCTGTTCTCTGTTAAGGGCTAGGACACTGCCTTATTGTGTAGGACTTTGGCAATGGCAAGTGTGACCGTTAGTGAATAACCTATAACCATGGCTGGCCTCATACCCACGACCTAACGAATCAAAGTTGCTAGAGTTACCACTCGGCCACAACAGCCATACTAAGTTTGAATGTAAAGGGTTGAATACTGTACCTTTTAAGTTTTCGTTTACTAATGGTTAATGAATAGAAAAAATGTACTGTACTTTGTTGCAGAAAGAAAAATAATAGCTGATATTAGGACATTTGACTGCATTGGAAAGCAACATTTGCTACTTAAGTAAAAGGATAGAAGTAATAACCTAAAATTAGCAGTAATATTGCTACTAACAGTGTTAGCATTGAATACATTTTTAACTATAGAATGTTTAGAAATACGCAAACTACTCTGAAGCTGCCAGACAAATATAAAGGTTGAAATTAAACCATCTGGAGAAATATTAAGTGGGATAAGTACTCATTATCTGAAATCTTGAAAATATAGGCAATTTCTCACTAGTGAAATAATTATTTATTTTTGCCGCTATCAAGACTAAAAAAACGCCTTACCATATTTAAAGGTGAGACTGTACTGTTTGTAAGTTGCTAACACTCAGATATCTTAATCCTTGTATTTGGCCATTAGTCCCCAATATGAGGGTGGACACGGGAATATATATAGGCTGATTGCCTTCCATTGTGCTTCAGGTTCAAGAACTTTGACCACTCGACCACTGTGGTCCTGAAAGGTACTCTTATTAGTGATGATAAAGGATTTCCTTTATTTTACGAAGTGTACAGTTGGTTTTTAGTTGATTCGTTTAAAGAAACATGGGAATAATAGTGATAACTGATTCCTCAGGTCTAGGGTTTGCGGATGCCACGGTCTGAGGTTAGAAATAGAAAGGGTATTAACCCAGGGTAACAGTCACTTGCTAATACTAAAGTCCTCCACAAGCACCGTCCTAGCCCTCAGTAGAAGAGTCTGACATAAAGCTGATGACTTCCATTTCAGGATGAAAAACTTTAAACTAGATGCAGTTCCAACAGTTGTTTTGACTGTTGTGTATCTATGAGGTTTATTTGATCATAGTTACTCTGATGCACTTTGCTAACAGTTGAAGTATTCCAGATTTTTTCTTGCATTGTAACCCAATGTTTTCATTGCAGGTCCATTTGGAGTTGCTACATTTCATGGACTCTGTCGTGATGTTGGTTACTATTCCACCGCGTGTCACCAATATATTGAGTGACTATCCCACTGGATAACACCAATATCGTGGAATTACTATTTCACACGGGTGTTAAATATAGTAGCATGGTTGGTGAATATAGATAAGCTGCTTCTTTATATGTATTTATTTCTTACTTACATACATATATACTCAGAGCTCCCATCACTAAAGTTCCTGTCACAAATTAGTCCAGATTCCCGCCCCCAAGGGGGAGGCTAGCTAAGCTGTGCTACGTCACGTCTGCTCCTGGCAAGGCCCGGTCTCTAACTGAATCTTTGTAGTTACTCATGGCAGTCGGTGGGGCATTCGTGGGCTTCGTGGCATCACTGCCACATTTAGGCATGTCTGAAATGCCTTGTGAAGCTATAGGCATCTTTAATATGCCTTACGACACTCCCCACCACCAAACTGAAATACCTCGTATTACAGACTGAAACATCAATACTTCTATGAGAGCCTTAAAATTTTCTAACTATCATTATTTTACAAAAATGGGGCAGAGCTATCCAAGAAACTGACTTATGAAACTATTACAATCTCATACAATTATCTAAACAGATTACAGTAATACCAAAATACTATGCAAAAAACTGACAGAGACATGTATATTCTTTATAATAAGCATTGTAATTAAAATAACAAAATCAAACTTACGTATTCTTAATTGCAACTTATAGCTAGAAAGCATTGGCAAAATCACTTAACAAAGCTAATATAGCTATTTCATTAATCAAACAGTACACAATACATTTAGACATGATGTATGCAAGCACTTTTCAAACAAAACATTTGTTACGGTGTGAAAAGTTAAAAACATTCACAATTACAATATGCAATTACTATTCAAGGACAAACTGATATTAGAACTTAACGAACATAATATAAAACATATTCGTCTATAATCTTTCTTCACAATAATCTGCACACTACCTCTCAACCTAAGAATTTAATGAGGAGGAGATTCTTCTGCAAACTCAATGAACACAAAGAGTAAATCATGATTCAAACAATGATAATATTTTAGGAAAACAATGATATTATTTAAGAGAAAACAACTTATTATGATTTTTGCAAATTGCACTATTTATCAATGGCACTTATTCTAAAAACCTACATCTAAGGGAGACTGAGCTTTTGCTTAAAATTATCATCCTGTTGTATAGTAATGACGTATTGCTTTTCTTTGCTACGTGTTAATTATTAGTACCTGACGGGTACAAGGTAAGAATGGACAAGCAGTAATTCCTTTTCTTTATATTTATTCTAGAGTACAACACAACTTCGACGCCTCAATGCCCCCACCCTATGATTAACTCAATCTCTGTTCTATTCGTGCCCCTGGCAAAGTTCTAACTAAACCTGTCTGCCTTGGGTGGTTCTTGAAATACCCTGAGGGGAAGGCGTGGCTTGACATCCAACTTGGCAAATCAACTCCAGGTTCGAAGTGGATTCCCGCCTATTTAGGGGAGGGGCTAATCCAACGAGCCTATTGCAAAGGAGTGGGTGGTAATAGCCTATTGCCATTGGGTATCTCCCCCGGGCTTGTACTTCACATTTAGGACAAGGGTTTCTGTGTGGTATGGGGAACAAAGGACTGGTTTATATCTCTCACCCTCTTGAGATCTGAGATACGCCAGATGCCGAGTCCCACGGGACCCGCTATATATCTTTGTGACACATCTTAACCATAGGCCTCGTCCTAATACACACTGGAGAGTGTGTTCAATGTTTCCTTTGACACCTAGCCAAAAGTCCTACGACATCCCTCCCCACCACACTGAAATATCTCTTATTTCAGTTTCATCATCCTAACTAACATTTGTTTACAATAAAAACGGGGCCGAATTATTTAAGTTATCATCTAAGAAATCCTATTTCTATGAACCCTAAGCAAATTACACAAACATAACATATATATATAGTACCTCTACAGACAACTAGAGCATGCAGAGTCTATTTCCTTGTTGGAAATCTGTAATACAAACATATTCTTATATTTAAACAAACATAACCTTAAACAGTATAATTTCAGTGTGTAACTAATATCAAACATTAATTAAGATCAAAAGTCAGTTTAAATCAAAACATTAATTCATCTACTTCTCTCGTTTCTTTAAAAGACAAAATTGAATTAATTACAGTAAAATTATGACTCATGTAGAACATTAGCAAACAAATGAGGTAGAGTATTGGCATGTATACACATTTAAAATGATATAGACCATAACATCAACAGTAATTTCTATAAGAGACCTTATCTTAATAAATTCTATTCCTATCATTATTAGGGGCATTGATTTGTCTTAAAATTAAGCCTTAAAAACTACTCCTCAAACAAAACATTTGTTACTTTTAGTAAAGTTAAAACATTCACTATTTCCATATTATATAGACCATAACATCAACAGTAATTTCTATAAGAAACCTTATCTTAATAAATTCTATTCCTATCATTATTAGGGGCATTGATTTGTCTTAAAATTAAGCCTTAAAAACTACTCCTCAAACAAAACATTTGTTACTTTTAGTAAAGTTAAAACATTCACTATTTCCATATTCAATTACTATTCAGAGACCAATGGATAGGAGAACTTAATGGACACAAAGATTAAATCATAATTCAAATAATAATAATGCTAAAACAAAACACTAATATTATTTAAGCAGAAAAACAACTTATTAATCTTAGTGCAAATCATACAATTTATCAATGGCACTTATTCAAAACTATATCTAAGGGAGACTGAGTTTTTGCTTAAAATTATCTTAAAGCTAGTAAAACAAAAAAAAAATAAAAATAAAAATAAAAATATTTTGTCTTTTAGCACAGTGGACAAAGACGGTGGGGACATTTTCTTTCCCATTTTTTCAGTTCTAATACGGGGGTAATTTTAATTAACTAATAAGGGATTTTTAAATACCCTTCTTTCTCTCTTCACTAAAGTTTGGACATGTATAGGGATTATTTTTCTTTCTGTTTGAATCCCATCAACGCGTTTACGTGGCTTCTTAAGGTATTATTAAAATATTTTAAAATATTTCTGTGTTTCTTCTCCTCTCTTTTCACTACAGTTATGACATGTATGGGGATTTCCTTGTTTCTGGGATTTCATCAAGATTACATGGTTTTTTAAAGTAGTTTAAAACTTATTTTTTAGGACTGTGTTCTCTGTCTAGGACGACTTTTATTTTCTCTGTTCCTTGCTCATGAATTCTTGCTAGGCGCGATTCCACGGTTTCCCTCGGGGATTTCATTTTTTTCACTCCCCCGCCGTCCTTGCTGCAGGCCCAGGTTTGTTGCCCTATCTCCGTTACTCGGATAGGCAAAACAAAAAGGACAAGGACTGGGCCCATCCGCTAATCCTTCCAGCCTGGCTTCCTCGTCCCGCCCTCAGTCGATCTTGACTAAGACCACCACGCAGGAGACCTTGCAACATCACAGCGATTTCTCTTCTGTACGGCCATCCACACGTACCTTCGAAGCAGATTTCGGGATGAAAATTTGAACCTATGTCACTACTACAGTTGTAAGAAAGGTTCCCTATGACTTCTGGGTACCAACAATGGCCATACGTTGGTACTCGGAGGCTATACTTTGCCTCCCCTGCAACTGCAAGTGATTGCAATCTCTATTCAATGGGCAACAGGGACTTGTTCGAGAGGACAAACTAAGGACTTTTAGAACTTGCAGGTCGGGGTTGCCTGGAAACATATTCCTTATGTGCACGTTTGCCTACATCATCAGATTAGGATTCCCAACCATTCGGGACTTAGCTGGGTAACTGATACATAGCATTACTTTACTGTAGTCATAAAACAATCATTAAATACTGAGAAAAGCCACAAAAGAAACATTCTTATTAGCGGTGGCTACAGTAACATCAAGTATGAATTCAGATAAAAGATACAAATCATCAGGTTACTGCTGATTTCATTTCAAAAATAATAATTAGCAACAGTCCATTGAGAGATCGCAACAATATCAGTCAACATAATAACATTACTAATAATCATGATCTAAAAATAAGAATAATAAACAATAAAAATAAATATACTAAATCAGAAATATCAATATATATACAATGGAGACTGGCATTCAGAAGTAAGAACAGAGTTCTATACTTATATTTCATAGTAATGCTCATTCTAACACAGTCTCTTTTAATATTTAAATTCCTGCTGTCATAATCAATGTATATATATAGAGCATAAGTGGCAACTTGCTGGCTCCACAATTTGTCAATGGGAGGTCTATTTATTCTCTAAAACAGTTGCGCCATGTGGCCAAAATATTTTATGCAAATGGCGGTGCTACCGATGTCTTATCAGTATTCATGCAATAGCAGCATGCAACAATCTATCGACTGCAATAAAATGTAAGCACAATTATCGCCTAGCTTCGCTGAAAAAAAAAACAAAAAGAAAAATCAAGGACGCAACGTTCTGTTAGCAGCAGGAGAGGCCTCTGTCAGTTTCAGAGTCGAGTGAAAGGTAGGAGAGAGAGAGAGAGACTGGGCGACCTTGAAATACGTTGCGGTTTTCACCCATATGTCAGCTGAGACGTGCCTTCGTCCTTCAACTTGTAGTGAAAAAATAAAAAATCGTCGCAGAGAATTTCTAAAAATAACATAATAAACAAATGAAAGTGAACAAACGTAAGCAATGACTATCAATAGAGTTTTACGTTTATTGCCAGAGGGCTATTCTCATTCCTGATTAACAAAAAACAAAAGCAAAAAGAACGTGTACTGTCGTACTGACTTCCGTCATGCTGAAGCCAGTCCGTCATGCTGAAGCCAGAATCTGAAACTTGTAACAGATCTTGAGGGGTAACGGTTGGTCGAGGGCACAGAGATTTTATTACAATGTTTGTAGAAAGTGTCAAGGAAATATATGACCGGAACCGTGAGACTTAGGATCTGGCATCGAGAAGGGCAGGAAAGGCCAGGAAGTTAGCCATTTCCTAAACCACAGGAAACACAAACTTGTGTTTCGTACGCAGGTACATGCCCTGGAGAGATGCCCAATAACTCCTCCCCGGAAGTAGGCGGGATTCCACTTTGAACCTGGCGTTGATTGGCTGGACTAGATCTCACTTGATTTCATTGGCAGAATTGGATGTCGAGCCACGCCCTGCCCCTGGGGGTATTTCAAGAGCCACCCAGGGCAGAGACGAGTTAGAACTTTGCCAGGGGCACGAATAGATCATAGATTGTGATAGTCATAGGGTGGGGCATTGAGGCGTCGAAGTTGTGTTGTACTCTAGAATAAATATAAGCAAAGGATTCACTGCTTGTCCATTCTTACCTTGTACCCGTCTGGTACTAATAATTATAACATAGTAATTAAAACGTTGCAAAGAAAAGCAATACGTCAGTGGTGGCAGTGCGGTACGGATCTTCACGAGAGAAAAAAAAAAACATACGAAGACAGGTGAATGCCAGTGCAGACCCGTGCAGAGAAAACAAGAATGGGAAACGCACAAGACCAATATCTCCCAAATTCGGAAATGGGCGACGACGAGAAAGACCGGAAAATCCTCGAATTGGAGGAGCAAGTGCGGCGCCTACAAGCACGCGCCGACGCCGCTCCGTCGAGAAGGAACCCGGTCGACGTCGACACCCCCGACAGTGAAACCGACGCCTCAAACATCGACGAACAGCCTGCCGCTCCGAACCCCGTGGTGACACAGGGAACGCAGCAGGCCATGCCCCCTTTCTGTGCCCTGGTGGTAAAGGCGCCACGAGTCAAAGATTCACCTTTACGCTTTGACGGCGCAAACGTGGAAGGCCTCGAGTATCCTTCTATATTTCCCGCAGCTGATTTTTTGACACACTTAGGTTGGCGGATGAGAAGTGCCGAGTGGACCGACGAGTACCGGATTAACGAAGTAGTACAAAGGTGCACCGGATTCGCGGCCGAGACCCTCGGTAGAGACGAATGGTCGGAAATAAAACAGTGGGGAACTTTTAAGGATCGATTCCTAAAAATGTTCACAGTGCGACAGAGCGAAGACACGCTCATAGCCGAGATTCAAAACAGTCCCCGAAGGCGAGGAGAGCAGTTGAGTTGGTACGCGACAAGGATTGAAACATCTTCAATTATGGGGAGGGGGAATTTATCGCCTTCGGTGAGCAAATTCAGTTTGCGGAAATCCACGCACAATCGAAGATCTCCGTCTTTCTTCTTAACTACCACTATGGGACTGTGCCAAGGGCTTTTAGACAAGCTAATGACGCCCTTTTTCTCTAAATCAGACACCATTTCCTCTAACCTTTTTTCGTATACAAACGGAGTGCGATAGGGTTTGACAAAGGTGGGGGGGGGGGTGACTTCCTGTGTTAATATCAAAAGGCATGAGAGTGCATTCTCCAAGGGGGTCGTTATCTAACGCAAAAACATCATAATATTTAGCGACCAGTTCAGTCATAAAAGTAGAATGTTCAGCAGCGCTCAGTCCTCTCGCTAACGTCTGCAAATTTATGATACGCTCGGGGTCTTCCGCGACCCTTGTGAAATTTACGCTGTAACACTCGCACACTTCCTCGAATTCGGCGACTTTCGTGTTTCTAGGAATAACTAGCGGGATCGGCGACATGTTTGCGCACATTACAGTTAATTTCCGCGATCCCTCAGGGACCATTAGCAGTTTATTAGGAAAAAAATCCGCGTACTCTCCGACAAATTCTGCACATAAGGCTCGAGCGTTCGGGATTACTCGCGAGGTAATAACTTCTAAAACGCATGCAGTACCGCTCTCAATAATTTCTTCCCGAAGCGTCACGATGTAGTCATCGTTTTTCTCTTTCAACACGCATGCAGACACTGACGCGTGCGCGGAACGTGCAACTATTTCGCTCTCATTTACCGTTACGGTAGTTTTACCGCGTGCATTAACAATACTGACTCCCATTTTTACCATGTCCTCGAAACCAATTATTACTTTCGCCTGTTCGACACTTAGCCTAGGTACAACAAAAAAAGCACATTTAAATCTTGTGGGGCACCCTTCAAATGCAATCACGGGTTTCACCACTTCTTTAACTCTAACAAAGTTCGGGGTATTATCGCCCAAAGTGGTAATAACTACTGGCGTATCTAATTTAGTGAGGGGGTCTGCAACAATACTACGGTCAATTAATGATACGGCTGAGCCCGTATCTAACAAAGCAACTTGGCGGATTCCACCGACCGCAATTTCTATTAGCAAGATCCCGTTACTCATTAGATAGAAACTACAAGTACTTATCTGCGCTGAGGAGGTGGTCTTGTGATGTCCACAACTTCTCGTTCGGGAGGAGCGATAGCTCCTCGACCGGAGGTGTTCGGACCGTTCGCTGGGGGTTCCCGTCGGGGCGTCGGCGTTTTTTTTTTGTTTCCAGAACGCCTGTTGCCCGACTCCGCGAGTTATCCTCGGCGAGGGGCATCTTCTAACCCGATGTCCGGCCCCCAGACAGTTGTAGCAAACTACATCCGGTGGGGCCGTTGTCACGCACCAATCCTGGGGGTGACCTGTGCCGCCACACCTTGCGCACCATCTTGCCTGCGCGTCTCGGAACCTCGGTCCTCGATCGTTCGTCATGGCTGCGACGGGGCCCGCGGTCGGTCGCATGAGTCTTTCTCTATCAACTTCCTCCTCCGAAAGCCCATGACCAGGGTGGCTCTCGAACCAATTCAGCAGTAGACGCACGAGCTCGGGGACCGGGGTGTTGGATTTCAACAGAAAGTGGCATTTCTCTGGAACAGTTTTCCGTAAGGCGCTCCGCACAATACTTTGTCGCATGTACGGGTTATCGACAATTTCACTCACTGAACCCGTTAATGTTTCAATCCTTGTCGCGTACCAACTCAACTGCTCTCCCCGCCTTCGGGGACTGTTTTGGATCTCAGCTATGAGCGTGTCTTCGCTCTGTCGCACTGTGAACATTTTTAGGAACCGATCCTTAAAAATTTCCCACTGTTTTATTTCCGACCATTCGTCTCTACCAAGGGTCTCGGCCGCGAATCCGGTGCACCTTTGTACTACTTCGTTAATCCGGTACTCGTCGGTCCACTCGGCACTTCTCATCCGCCAACCTAAGTGTGTCAAAAAATCAGCTGCGGGAAATATAGATGGATACTCGAGGCCTTTCACGTTTGCGCCGCCAAAGCGTAAAGGTGAATCTTTGACTCGTGGCGCCTTTACCACCAGGGCACAGAAAGGGGGCATGGCCTGCTGCGTTCCCTGTGTCACCACGGGGTTCGGAGCGGCAGGCTGTTCGTCGATGTTTGAGGCGTCGGTTTCACTGTCTGGGGTGTCGACGTCGACCGGGTTCCTTCTCGACGGAGCGGCGTCGGCGCGTGCTTGTAGGCGCCGCACTTGCTCCTCCAATTCGAGGATTTTCCGGTCTTTCTCGTCGTCGCCCATTTCCAAATTTGGGAGATATTGGTCTTGTGCGTTTGCCATTCTTGTTTTCTCTGCACGGGTCTGCACTGGCATTCACCTGTCTCTTCGTATGTTTTTTTTTTTTTCTCGTGAAGATCCGTACTGCGCTGCCACCACTGACGTATTGCTTTTCTTTGCTACGTGTTAATTATTAGTACCTGACGGGTACAAGGTAAGAATGGACAAGCAGTAATTCCTTTTCTTTATATTTATTCTAGAGTACAACACAACTTCGACGCCTCAATGCCCCCACCCTATGATTAACTCAATCTCTGTTCTATTCGTGCCCCTGGCAAAGTTCTAACTAAACCTGTCTGCCTTGGGTGGTTCTTGAAATACCCTGAGGGGAAGGCGTGGCTTGACATCCAACTTGGCAAATCAACTCCAGGTTCAAAGTGGATTCCCGCCTATTTAGGGGAGGGGCTAATCCAACGAGCCTATTGCAAAGGAGTGGGTGGTAATAGCCTATTGCCATTGGGTATCTCCCCCGGGCTTGTACTTCACATTTAGGACAAGGGTTTCTGTGTGGTATGGGGAATAAAGGACTGGTTTATATCTCTCACCCTCTTGAGATCTGAGATACGCCACGGGACCCGCTATATATCTTCGTGACACATCTTAACCATAGGCCTCGTCCTAATACACACTGGAGAGAGTGTTCAATGTTTCCTTTGACACCTAGCCAAAAGTCCTACGACAGTAATTCAAATAAGTCGAATTCGAGATAGTAAAGGAATATATATATTTTCTGGAGTTGTGCAGGAACCATTAAAACTTCCACTCTTTCAAATACGGGAAAAGGCTGTGTAACATTTTTGTTGTCATTTCTTGTCAGCTCCCATTCTTTCTTTATGACCAAGCTGGAATGAAAATGGCAAATTTTATCACTGCATAAATCTCTAAGGGTTATATTGTCATGCGCTATCTCCAATACCCCATATGGACCTAGATACAAGGGGGACATTTTATGCTGGCGGTTAACATTTTTCACGTAGACTCGGTCGCCTACTTTTACTTCATGCCTCTTCGTGCTATGCCTGAGATCATACGCTTTTGCATATCTCTCTTTCTGTTTATCCAGGATGGCCGCCGTAAGTTCGTAGGTCTTTCTGGCGGTACTTATCACATACGTTCGAAGACTCTCAATATCATACACAGGCAAGAGCTTTTGCTGGGCGAAGGTGTCCCAGGGTAATTTGGGATCTTCCCCAAACACTAAGAAATAGGGGGAGCCCCCATGGATTTATGATATGCGAAATTCAGGGCCTGCTCCGCTTGTTTCAGGTGCAGGTTCCATCCTTGGGGGTCAGAGGCAGCGAGTTGACGTAAGTGTAATAATGGAGGCATTTCGTCGCTCGACTAACCCGTTAGCTTGCGGCCGATACGCTTGGACCGCGGCATGGCGAACTCGTGCTAACTCGCATAACCCCTTGAAAACTTCGTTCATAAATTCGCGTCCATTATCAGTTACGACTTCTCGAGGGAATCCAAATACTAATGTAAACTGGTACAGGGCAACGGCGACCGAAGCCGCGCTCTTATCCTTCATCGCATACGTGAAGGTATATCTTGTGCATTCGTCTGTGAGTACGAATATGTATAAGTAGCCATCATATGATCGGGGCAAGGGGCCTATCAAATCGCAATGAGCTCTCTCCCATTTAAAACTGCATCGCGGCCAAATCCGGGCAGGGGGAACTGTATTAGGCTGTCTTTTGAAGCAATTGCACACGTGGCATTTCTTTACATACTCTACAACGTCCTTATACATCCCTTTCCAATAAAATTGGGTACTTAGCAACCGATACGTTTTCTTAATTCCCATATGGCCGGCTGCGGGACCGTGGACACGAACCGTCCTGCAACTGCGGGAGCCGATTCCGCACACACACTCCTTCAGAGTGATGGGGAAAATCATCCTTGTAAGGTAACTAAAAGCGTGAATGGGGGAAGTGAGGGTGAGCGAGGACCGAGTGAAAGTGGCGAGACTGAGCATGAGAGGGAGCGAGCGAGTATGAATGAGGGGGGGAGGGCTCTTGTGGGTGGAATCGAGAGGAGCTCGTAAGGAAGCAGGACGAGGACGCGTTGTGGGGAGAGGTAAAGAAACTCTTACAAGGAATAAATGGCGAAGTCCCTATTAAAATTCGATGCCAAATAAATTCATTCGTAACAGAAGGTGGAATCTTGTACAAAATGTTTAAGAGAGTCATAGGGTGAGGGCGTCGAATGTGTTGTACTCTAGAATAAATTAAGATAAAGGAATCACCGCTTGTCCATTCTTACTATTAACGTAGTGAGAAGAATTCATCACGACAACTGCTAGAGTAATATCAAGCATGAATTCAGATAAAAGATACAAATCATCAGGTTACTGCTGATTGCATTGCAAAAATAATAATCAGCAAATGGCCTTTGAGAAATAGCAACAATAACAGTCAACATAATAATATTACTAATAATCAGGATCAGAATAAGAATAATTAAGATGGAATAAAAATACTAAATCAGAAATAGCAATATACAATGGAGCCTGGCTTTCAGAAGTAAGAACAGAGTTCTATACTTATATTTCATAGTAATGCTCATTCTAACTTAAAAGATGCCTATAACTTCACAAGGCATTTCAGACATGCCTAAATGTGGCAGTGATGCCACGACGCCCACGAATGCCCCACCGACTGCCATGAGTAACTACAAAGACTCAGTTAGAGACCGGGCCTTGCCAGGAGCAGACATGACGTAGCACGGCTTAGCTAGCCTCCCCCTTGGGGGCGGGAATCTGGACTCATTCGTGACAGGAACTGTAGTGATGGGAGCTCTGAGTATATATGTATGTAAGCTAGAAATAAATACATATAAAGAAGCATCTTATCTGTATTCACCAACCACGTTACCATATTTAACACCCGTGTGAAATAGTAATTCCATGACATTGGTGTCGTCCAGTGGGATAGTCACTGACATATTGGTGACACACAGTGGAATAGTAACCAACATCACGACATAACTGGTAGCAGCGGTAGGATTCGTGGGCGTCCTGGCATCACTGCCACATAATTAGCAGGTAAGAAAGTCTACTAAAATAATAATTTTTTTTTTTTTTGCAACTCATTAAGCTCATCTAGTGTATCCTAACTTAATTCATTATTTCTTATTCGTAATAATCACTTTGATATAATCGAGAGCCAATTCGTCCAGTTTTCCATTAAAGTTAGGAGCTACTGTACTTAAATTCTGTATACTATTTTAAGGAAGATGTGATGCTAGATTGTATATTGCAATCTAAGCTTGATAGAGGCCACGGAATGACAATAGCCCCTAACTCTTGATGCTAAAGAGGACAGTTGCCCCTTGCTAATATTGAAGTGAAATCTATAATTAGATAGTGAATGAAAAGTTCATTCCGAATAATTTTAGTAAAGTTAGGCTGGATTAGGGCTATTTCCCCAGTGAGCAGTTGTCCTAAGGGTCACTCAAGGGGGTTTGCCCACCCCCATCCCATAATGATGAAGTAATTTGCGTCTTAGTAGGGGAGGAGCGGCATTCTGCCTGTTTGCCATGCAGCCATCCTCTTTGTGTGCTTGACACAGTTTTGCTGATAATGATTGTTTTTACTTATTTCGTAGGATATTAAAGGGCAATAGTATTGTAACTCCTTTCTGTTTTAGCTTGTGGGCTGTCGAGACATTTTACATCCAGAACTTTGATGACATGAATTTACCTGAAGCAGCCGCAGGCAAGATTAAAGGTTAGATATCAGTGTAGAAATTTTCTCTACAACGGTCTCAACTCTGTGCAAAGTGGACAATTGCCCCTCACTGGCCTAAATTTTTTTTATACTAAATTTGGTATGCTTATTCCAAATATGATTCCTTTTTTCTATCATGTCAAGTTTTTATTTTATGGCATATTTGTTTTGCTGTACGGTCTGTACAGCGCACTATGGGGCATGATATGTTCAGTATATATATATATATATATATATATATATATATATATATATATATATATATATATATATATATATATATATATATATATATATATCAATTAAGTACATTACCATATGTGAAAAGATGAATAATTTTTACCCTGACCGGGACATGAACCTAGGACACATTATTACTGTGCCAAGGTGCTACCAACTACACCACTGAAGGTCTTGAAAGGGAAACAAAACCTACAGCTATATATTCTTTAGTAGGAATGAACGCATTCTATCTGAATGCCATTCTGTTCATATTACAGTTTCCCCCAACATCACTCGGGCTTTGTTTTCGCATTTAATTCAAATTCAATCTCATTTAGAACCAACAATAAACAAATAAGCACATTATCATATGAAAAAAGATGAATAATTTTTACCCTGACCGGGACTTGAACCTAGGACATAATTACTGCCCAAGGTGCTACCAACTACACCACAGAAGGTCTTAAAGGGAAACAAACCTTACAGCTATATCTGCTATACTAGGAATAAATGCATTCTATTTGAATGCCACTCCTCATATTACAGTATCCCCTAACCTCAATTGTTGCTTTGTTTTTGCATTTAATTCAAATCTCGATCTCATTTGGGACCAACAGTATTCAAATAAGCACTTACCCTATGTGAACCCTGATTCGGACTTGAACCTAGGACACACAATTACTGTGCCAAGGTGCTACCAACTACACCACTGAAGGTCTTAAAAGGGAAACAAACCTTACAGCTATATATGCTATACGAGGAATGAACGCATTCAATCTGAATGCCGTTCTGTTCATAATACAGTTTCCCCCAACCTCACTCATGGCTTTGTTTTCGCGTTTAATTCATATCTCAATCTCATTTGGGACCAACAGTAATCAAATAGGCACGTTACCATATGTGAAAAGATTAATAATTTTTACCCTGACCGGAATTTGAACCTAGGACACATAATTAGCGCCTTGGCACAGTTATTGTGTCCTAGGTTCAAGTCCTGGTCAGGTAAGCTTCTATCAAAAACTTGATGTGATAAATAAAATCCAGTGTAATTTTTGGCATCTACCCACCAAACTTAGTATAAAAGCGAACGTCGTATATGTCAGCAAAAATTGTGTTGATCTTTGTAACAAATAAACCGTTCACTGTGAAGGTTATGTTATTACTGTAAGTGGGTAGGTTAGGGGCAGTTGACCTATAGGATAATTGTCCTAAATTCACTGTAATTGCATGTTTCAAGACCGCATGTTATAATTTGTTGTGATGAACCCATTTTGATAGGAATTGCCGTCTGATCGATACTTGAAGACCATCCTAAATCTGACTGTTATGGGTCAGGTTTTTATTTTTCTGAAAGAAAAAGCTTCTAAAGCAGAGTTTGTCTTTCAGTGAAGGGCTGTACGATCCAGCGTCGCCTTTGGCACTTTGAACGCACACAACATAATGATTTGCGTGGCTATTTCCTTGATTTTCCTTGGAACGACTACTGCTTCAAGACACGTGACCCTGATCAGGCAACCCAGAAGATAGCAGAGATCATAATTTCGGGAATGGAAGCATATGTACCTATCTCTGTCAAAACTTTCTCTCCCTATAATCCTTGGTTTGACCATGACTGCTCTGTGGCTAAACAGGCCAGGGATCGTGCTTACCGGTCATTTAAAGCTTCACCTTCTGATTTAACTCGCTCTACTTTTATTACGGCTAGAAATCATTGCTCTGCTCAGATTCGGAGGTCTAAATTTTCCTTCCACAGAAGAGAAGTTGATGGCCTGAACTCGAGCTTTCCCCCTCTCATTTGTCCTGATGGTTCTAAAGCTTATTCTCCAGCTGACAAAGCCACTCTCTTTGGCTCTTATTTTTCTGCCAACTCTTCTGTAGGACAGTCTAGGGTATCTAGCCCTTGCACTTTACCTCTTTCTAAGCCAATCCCCTCCCTCATTCTTTCTGCACGCAAAGTCTGTAAGGTTCTTTGTTCTCTTGATTTGGACAAGGCATCTGGATCTGATGGTATCCCTCCAAGAATCCTCAAGGAGTTTGCAGATGAACTGGCTCCTGTACTTTGCCGTCTTTTTCGCCTCCTTTTCTCAACCAGTATCTATCCTTCTTCTTGGAAGCACACACTAGTTCAACCAGTTCCTAAGGTGGGTGACCATTCTATTCTTTCCAGCTACCGACCAGTTGTCTTACCTTCTGCTATCGCGGAAGTTTTTGAAACTTTACTCAACTCTTATTTCTTGAAACGTCTTGCATCTAATTCTCTACTTTCTGATCACCAGCACGGCTTTTGTGAGGCAAGATCCACTGGTGACCTCCTGCCCTATCTAACTCAAGTATGGTCATCATCTCTGAAGAACATTGGGGAATCTTCTGTCATCTCCCATGATATATCTAAGGCTTTTGAGTGTGTGTGGCACAAGGCTTTGTTAGCCAAACTTCCTGCTTATGGCTTTACTCCTTCATTTTGTTCTTTGATTTCCAGTTTTCTTTCTGACCGTTCCATATCAGTGGTTGTTGACGGCGCAACATCTAGTTCATTCCCAGTTACCAATGGTGTTCCACAGGGTTCTGTTCTTTCGGTTACTCTGTTCTTTCTCTTTATCAATGATCTTCTGCAGTCCCCATCTTCTCTTATCCATACCTTTTTTGATTCCACTCTTGATTTATCCTCTGCCTCAACATCACCACCACCATCTACTGCTCAAAATCAGGCTTGTGGCGATCTTTATTCAACTCTTGATTCCAATCTTGAGAAAACATAAGTAGGTCACCCGAAATATAGTCTGATATAATACCTCCAAGATTGCCTGATGTCTCTATTGTATTTGAAAGCAAAATATATTCAGTTTTAGCACAGGTAGTTTTTAAACTTGTCTTGAAGACTTAAAATTTGAATTGCTGGAGCTGCATCTTAAGAAATTAGAAGGAATGGCTTGCCAACATCAGTACACCCATCAACTGAAAATATCTAATGGTATTATCCATGGCTGCTTGAATGCCTTTCGCACAGCTGGAGTGCTTCTTACAATTTTCTCCTTGATCGGCTCGAATCTTACTACCATCAGACTTTTCAATCCTGCTCTTATCACGATTTTCTTTATTACTTTGACTCTTCATTCAGCCAGTCTTTATATATTTTTCTCTAATTTCGGCCTTGTTCTTGAGCTGCTACTTTTTCATAATTATTTTCTTGGTGCCTGGGCCTGATGCTACTTTTCGGCTGGACTTGAAAGTAAGTGATATTCAGTTTTTTTCCAACTTTTATAGTTAATTTTATTTAAGTGCAGTTTTGAAACTGATAATTATTCTCTATTTTGTGTTAAGTCCCTATTCAAATGAGGGTGGACATATATGTTTGTTTTGCTGTGCATATTGTCTTTTTAGCACAACTTTGAAGCTGATATATATACACAGTTTCATATGTCACAATTAGTCACCATTTGAATAGGGTGGAGAGACGCTGATGTGGGTATTAAGTCTGAATCCCCTTCCTAATGCTCTCTGGTGGTAGCATATCTGCATCAGTCACTTTCTAACTCGCAGGCTTTACCACAGAGCTAGTTTGGCCCTCACGTTTTGGAGCATATTCTGATGTGAAAATTCATGGGACCATGGTAGCACAGTGGCTGGAACACACTTCTAAGGAAGTGACAGACCTATGATTGAGCCCACCATTAGGAAGGGCATTCAGCTGTAATTCCCCCAGCTGCAACCTGTTTATGCCCACCTATTTATTGGGTATTAACAGTGACAAAATGTCAAACAACGAATGTGATTATTCAAGGACTACTATTCTAGTTTATGTAATTAATGTACTTTTTTTGTTTTATATTCAGTCTGCTGTATTATGAATGAATATTATTACGGTACTTGTAGATCAATGACCTTGTGGTGCTTTTGATGTGAACAACACACTGTGGTGTGTTTCCTGGATTTAGATATTACTTATAAATTGAATTAAATGATGATTATGTAATATGAATAGATGATTAAGCTTACATGCATGGCTCTGAAACTTTCAAATAAGTATAGGCAGTATGGATACATTAGAATGGCTCTATTTTTTTTCCATTTTGTGTTTCAGTTCATCTGGTGCTTTACATTCTATGAAGGCAGCTTTAAAAGCAGGAACTCCACCAGTCTTCCGCAGCACTTCTTAACGAGGCCGATACAAGTTTGCAATGACTTGGTTCCAACTTGGAAAGTACTGTTCCACTCATTTGTGAACACGAAAATTTTGACCCCAAGTTACAGTGGGGTGTGAAATTCATTCGATCAGAATCCATCAAATGAGCCTAGGCACAAGAAAAAAATTAAGACAAAGGAAAAGAAAAGGTTATGGACAAGGCAGAGATGAGGTAATGATACACAAAGGAAAAGAACACTAAATGAATAGTCAAAAGTACTTAGGAGCTAGAGATATAGAGGATTAGGCCCTGAGATGACGATAGATCTGCTTTTTGAAGGCAGGTAGGTCTTAAGAATCTGGAAAGACAAGGAGGAAAAGAGCTCCAGAGTTGGGAGGTAGATTGGAAAAGCATTCTCTGCACTGACCAATCTGCGAGATACAAATCACACAGTACCTGTGAGACGAGGCCGCTTGGCAAGTGTTTCGTGGCCTCGGCAGTGGGAGAGGGATGCAACTCGCCAACTCATCAGAGCAGCGATGGAAGTAATAGCCATAGGAAAGAGAAAGAGATGATACTTTGCAGTTAAGAGAGAATCCAGAATGGAGGTAAAAGAAGGATCATTAATGAGTAACCCAGTTAGCTTCAACCCAATCAATAATAACCACCTTAATTTTCCATTATACAATGGGTATTCTGTTACAAATCTAGGAGTACACTTACAAGTAAAGGTCAAGGTAAAGGTTGTCGGGTTTCAGTTCCGATATCTACATAAGATACTCCTCAGAACATCAGCCGGGGCAAGCCCCAAAGCCCCACTGCTGCCTAGCCACAGCAGTAAACCGCTTAAACTCGGCCTTGGATGGGAACCAATCTGCAGACCTCGTGAATGCGAAGCCAGGACGTTACCAATGTGCTAACCAATGATGATGTGATCAGTTTTGCGTCAAGAACTCGCATTTCTACTAGGGAGATAAGTACAAGAAGAAGCACCCCAGATGTGTGAGCAGTATTCTGTTATGACCGTACTCTAAAACTCAAACTGCGCTGAGATGTCACTCGATGCCTTTTGGATTTGTATTGAAGAGTTCCCTCTTATCCAAAAAGGGACAGAAAGTACTATTACAGTTCTCAATCCCTCGTTTGTGTGAATTAGGGTTCTAAGCAGTAGCTAACATTGAAACTAAGAAGAGGTCGAGAGTCCTGGGCATTGAAGAAGAAATGTGTCTTGTGTTCCTCCTAGTATACAGCGGATATGCGAAGACAGCCAAGCTCATGTGTCCCATTGATCAGGTATGTTTTTTCAATTCCCTCCCAAGGTTTGGGGGACAAGGACACTAACCTCCAAATTCCCCTATGTGGAACAGAGCAAGGGAACTGGCAATCCCCTTATGGTATTTTCCCACTGTCAAGTGTATTGCCTTGAGTCAACCACTCCCTTATAAGAGGGACTGTCTTGTATCTAGATTTTTTAAAATTTGAGTAATGCAATTTTTACACATTAAGTAAATGTGTCATTAAAGTTTTGTACTCTGAAATTATCATGGACCAATATATGTCATATAGTTGGTATGCCGTGTTCAAATATATTTCTAAGGTGCCACTTTTTAATACAGTTTGAAAATGCTGATTTAGAGGATTACTTAATGGCAAGTAGTTTCTTCAACGTTTAGTAGCCATTGTTATATTGGAATGATGCCAGGATTGCAATACTAATTTGAACTATTTTGTCATATCTTCATACAGCTGTGGTCAAGAAAATCGTTGACAAGTTAATGAGCAAGAACGATTGCCCCCTTGATATCAGTGGGGAAAAAGTATATAAAAAATAATGATTTTAGAAGTTCAATATCAGCAATTTATTATTTTGCACTTGGATGGGTTTGATTAAGAGCATATGTAATATTCAAGACCATATAAAATTTTAAAAATGATGAACCTATTTTGATAGGAATTGCCGTCTGATCGACGCTTGAAGATCTTCTTATACCTGATACATTATGTGTCAGGTTATTTTTTTTATGGGAAAGAAATATTCTCAACCAGCTATTGTCTTTCAGAAAGTGATCTGCACTAAAGATGGATATATTCACGGTATTAAGGTGTTATGACCTTGGGACTTGTGTGCGTCTGTGGAAAGCTTTTAATGTGAACTGTAGAGATTGGTTTGTATTTGTGGGAGTTCAAGTTTTACATATAATTTTACTTTTATGATGATTATGTAATATGACCATATGATTAAGCTTACATGCATGGCTCTGACATTTTTTATATTAGCTTGAGACTTTTGGATATTATAAGTGGCTGTATATTATTTAATTTTTCTTTCAGGTCATCTGTATGTCTTACGTTCCATAAGAGTAGTATTTAGAGCAGTGAATTTACCTGTGTGCCACGATGCGGCACTGTGCCACAAATTATCTTGTGGTCTCTTCTACCTCCAAAATGAAAATTTAAGGGAAAATAAAAAATATGTAAGTTTCTTTTCTATAATAAAGTTCAGTAACCATTACAGTCCTCCCACACTTCCCAGATGCTTAAAATGTTTTCTCAGAATACAATTAAAGCTTGGCACATATACATTTTTCAAAAGCTGACTGATTCTGAATATTTTAGAATTATATTGGAATAGTTCCAGAATTGCAATACTAAGTTGAACCATTTTATGTAATTTCACTTTTCTATAGTCTTTCCTGTTCTTCCAAGTTGCTTCCCCTCCAGCTGGGCTTTTGCTTGGTTTATGATGATTATAAGATAATATTGCAACTTAGCTTATCTAATTTCAGGCCATTTGTGCTTAATACTTCCGATGCAAATGTCCTGATCAACCTTTTTGAAGCCTTTTCCACTCTTGAGATGGTCGTGTATGCCTTTTTTCTGAGCTACTAAATTTTGCACCAAATTTGTGGCACACCTCCCTGCATTTGTTTCAATTGTGAGATCTATAATGCCATTTAACACTAAGGTTTGTATGTTTGACATGTTTTCTTTCATAAGATAGAATCATATTTTCATTGAACTTTTTACCAGTTCAGGCAGTGATAAAAGTAATTCAGATATGCTATTAGTTTTTTGTATTTTTTTATATTGAGGTGTTATATGCAGTCTACCTTACTATCTGTAATCTATTGTATACTAGCCGTATCTAACCAGGGTTAGGCTAGTTTGGTTTGGCAAGGTTAGGATACATTTGATTACGGATAGTGAGGTAGACCTTATAATGTAATAACACCAAAGCTTAAATGTCTAAATTTGGAAAAATATGATGATTTCATGCACCACTCAGAGAGATTTTGTTGACACACAAATAACCTAAAAACTGAATGATTTTGATATTTGAGGGCTGAATGAAAACGTAGAGAACCTTGTCTAATATATATATTCTTACAGGTCCGGAGCAAACAAAAGCTGGCTACTTTAACATAAAGGTAAATGTAATCATCTTATTTTATAGCTCCTAGTTTGTGTTTATTTACATTATCTTGGAAAAATGGGACACTAGTGCCAAAGGATAGGTTAGGTAAGGTAGGTCTGCGGGGGTTATGAGTTAATTGGGGTACTTAACCTTACTTGGGGTTACTCATCTTTACTAGAAAAAAAAAAAAAGGAATTAGGTTTGAATTGTAGTGAAGGTAAAGAAATTTACCTTAATTTTACTGTATGATAATGCCATAATTTTTACATGATGAATTCTTTGTATGAATCTTATGATTAAAATCTCTCAGACACATGCATGGACTGAAGAAATATAATGTCTTATAATATGTATTATAAATGTGCCCAGACTAATTTTCCTTTTTGATATTTAGGTAATGGATGTGAGAAGAGAAAAGTTAAGGAGGAATCGTAATGGCTTTCATTTATATGGTACGTTTGTTTAGCATCTGTACTTTAATTTGATTATAAATTATTTGCCATTTTATGTAAACCCTATTTGAGAGGTGTGTGTGTTTTTTTTTTTTTTCTCTCCCCCACAGCTAATGTCATGCAATGGTGAGCAAGGAATCAGGCACTCACCACTCCAGTGTTTGTTGTGAGAAAATTTTCAGAAGAGGCAAGAATAGGTCAGGGCTCAGGGTCATACAAGATCCAGCAACCTTCTTTTTGCCAGTTCTGGTCATTCTGATAAACTTTGTTAGGATATGGTCTTTTTGAAAAGAGCTGGGGAATTAGAAAAGGCTGTATGCCGTCCTTAATGCCCAGTGGTGCTGCAGTAGTGGACAAATCTGATGACTTCATGAGATATAACCTCTTGTTTAAAATCCAAATTGTATGCTATTTTATCATTAATCCTCATTCAAATGGAGGTGGACACAGGTTGGAGCTGGGGAGTTAAGGCTGGATGCATTTTCTAATGCCCAGCGATGGGCTTGAAGACGGTGTTATTGCTTCCCGAGTCAAGTGCTCTTACCATTTGTGAAATTGCATTTACGTGTGATAATACAGCTCTGTAGGTTGTGTCATTAGAAGTCTAGGTGCCCGAGTGGGCAAGATTACAAGAAAAATTCTTGTTTAAATCTAATCACTCTGGCAAGAATATATATATCCACTAGTTAATCCCTGGCTCTTGGATTATTCCAAAGTCAGTTTCATACGCTGGAAACATTGTATTAATGTTTAGTTTTATTGGTTCTACTTTAATGTGATGTACATTAACGTGGCTCTATTGATGTACAAGATACAAGTTGGGAAAGTTAATAATGTTCCAGTTTTACGTCACGGATTCCCTTTTCAACTAAGGGCTAGGACGGTTGCCTTCATGTGAAGGACTTGTTTTGGCAGATGTAATCGTTACCCTGAGTGCATGCCCTTGCCCGTGATGGGGTGCGAACCCTCGACCTGACGGGTTCGCACCCTGTCACGGTCTGGGAAAGTTAATAATATACTATAAAATATATATTTTCTAATTCTTTCACTCATGGTGACTGAAGTGAGGACTACGATTAATAACTAAATCCTACCACTTTAACTATTTTATAAAATTCAAATGGTAAGCCACCACTGACATTCATCTTATTTTTAATTTTAAGAGTGTAGATCACGCACTTGAGATAAATCACAGTTGTGAATATATATATATATATATATATATATATATATATATATATATATATATATATATATATATCTATAGTGACAAAAAATTCTTTTACCTGATCCTTGTTGTACAACCTCACAGGGCAAAAAGTCAGACTCGCTATCATTGTACGTTGAGTAACACCAAGAAAATTGCACTACCTCTTTCTAAGCCAATCCCCTCCCTCTTTCTACATTCTTCACTGTAGACCGCTTTCCATGTTGAAAATAGCAAGAGTAGAGTTTGATAATGACAGATGTTAGGTTAAATCTGAAGGTGTTTAGTACAATTCTTTTGTATTGTGTCATTCACTTTGGCAACAATATTTTCAATTTTACTTTTAAGATTGCTGTAGCAGTGAAGCATACATAGCTAATATACATTATCTAGGTTGGTATATCTTATTTTTCTGGTCGGAGAGCAAGGGTTCTGGCATTCCCATGCCACAGCAATATATATATATATATATATATGGGCCAGAAAAGTTACAAAAGAAACAAGTAAAGGCTGGAGTGGAGCAAGGAACTGCCGGTCCCACCGCTCTATACTTTTCTTGCCGGGAAAGAAACAAAAGACGAGTATAGGCAAGAGTAGAGCAAGGAGACTGGCACTTGTACTCCACCTTGCTATATGTTTCTTGCTAGAAAAGTTTCAGAAGAGAGAAGTGTAGGCCACATTGGAGCACTGGGACTGGCACTCCCACTCCATATATTTTTCTTACCAGAAAATTTGCATAAGAGGTAAGAATAGGTAGAGTTACAGGGCATTATGTTATTTGTACTACAGTAGTGGCCACATCTGATATAACCTCTTGTTTAAAGACCAACTTGTTAGCCATTTTATCATTATTAATCCTCATTTGAATGGAGGTTACACAGGTTGGAGCTGGGGAATCAAGGCTGGATGCCTTTCCTAATGCACGGGGTTGTTGCTTCCCGAAGCAAGTGCTCTTACCAACGGTGAGAAATTGCATTTATATGTGATGATGCAGCCTCGTAAGTTATTAGAAGCACCATGTGCCCGAGTGGGCAAGATTGCAAGAAAAATTCTTGTGAAATCTAATCACTCTGGCAACAATAAATATCCACTAGTTAATCCCTGGCTCTTGGATTATTCCAAAGTCAGTTTCATACGCTGGAAACATTGTATTAATGTTTAGTTTTATTGGTTCTACTTTGATGTGATGTTCATTAACATGGCTTTGATTTTATGAGATACAAGCTGGGAAAGTGATGTGTGATAAACAAAAAAATTAAAACCACACACAACTTAGTTGTATAATTCTTACATTTATGGTGACATTGAAGTGCAGTCTACGATGAGTAATTAAATTAATTTAAGCTGGCTTATGTACATAATTCTATTCTTCTTTGCAGATATCTACCCATGAGGGCGGATGAGCCATGGTGGACTCGTAGGTGAAATTGTCTGGAACTGGAGTGAATCAGCGAAGATAAGAGAGAACATCAAAATGTTCTGCCCAGGGTTAGTACTCCTAAAATTTCTAAAAAGTTGCCTTGTTTGATAAACAGGAAAGTCAAGATAGATAGTGCTAAATGAAAAATAAATACAACATTCAAGGAAATCTTAATATTGTACCACATATTTTTAATCTTACCTCTAGCTAATTTCTAATATTCAAACCGTAAGCCACCACTGATATTAAGGTATGAATTTTATTTTTAATTTTCATGTGTACAGCACACTTGAAATGAATCATAGTTGTGATCACACTTCAGAAAAATCATGTGTATATCTCGCTCAAAAGTAGCATTGTAGTATTACTGTAATAAATTATTTCAATATATTCTATGTGACAAAATATTTTTACCAAACCTCTGTTGTACAACCTCACAAAGCAGTTTTACATTACGTTAAGCTTAAAAGTTATCCTTGTACTGTTGAAGCCTCTTTTGTGTCCCTATTCGTCCCCATTAGGGAGTGGCCATAGAGCGTTTGATGCAAGGGCTGGACGCTCTTCCTGTCACCTTGCCATGGGCTTGAACAGGAGTCTATCTCGTCTCAAGTTTGGCAAACTATCGGTTACACAATGACAGTCCAAAGTTTACTAGTTATCTTTGCATTTTTAAATAAGAGGACTATTCATGAAACCAGTATCTTAAATTCAAAACAAAATAAAAGATTTTGCCAGGAAAGTTAAATAGATGAACAAAATTTATGGCAAGATTACTCCCTCCCCTGGTGAATAAATGGATGTTAAGAATATATGGTCACATTCATAAAGGAAATTTTTAATGGTGTAGATCACTTTCCATGATGAAAATTTCAGACTAGAGTCTCTGATAAATATGACGATATTAGGTTAATCTGAAGATTTTTGGAGTATACTTCTTTACAATTGTTATTCAGTTTGGTAACAATTTTTAAAATTTTACTTTTCAGATTGGTGTAGCAGTGATGTATACATAGCCATTACGCATTGTTTTAGGTTTGTATTTTTCTTTGTCACAATTTGTTTGTATTTTTCTCTTTGTCACAATTTGTCCCCATTCATGGGGTAGATACAGATGAGTTCGGAGATTGTTGGATGTCCTTCCTAATGTGGAAGTTTGGTCTGGCTGTGCGACGAGAGGAAGGGCATCCAGACTTGATCCCTAGCTCCAACCTGTTTGTATCTACACCACTATTATTAATGTTTGGAAGGAAAATTAAATATAAGAAATGATGCTTTTCCGCTTATTATATGAAAGAAATGATTATACTTCTCCTGATCTTTGATATTATACAGTATTTTGAAAATAGGTTTGGGTTTTTGCTACTTCACTGACCATTTATTTTTTTGCAGGTTGACAGGATGCAAGAGAAGAATGAATTTCAAATACTGATTAGCAAGTCAAAAGGATAAAATATTTTAATAAATTGTTCCGTATTTTTTGAATCTTTAAGTTGCCTTCATCCTAAAACTTGGCTTGCACGCATCATTTGCTCTTAAAGTATAACTCATTCCACTATAGAAGTTATAGCTGTCGACCACTATAAACGAACTTCCCCTTATGCCATTAATTCAATTTTTTCCCATAAACCCTGTCGTAGTGCACACCACATATATAATGAGAATATAATAGATACAAGAGAACACCATCTACAGACTGCCAAGTGAACAAAACATCTTCGAAGACTGCTTAAGTACATAGGCAACATTTGAAAAGACTACTTGTAAAGGAGACTTGTGCTTCTAGAAACTTTTCAAAAAATCTTACCACAATTCATATGAATTTGCTAATAAGATTATACAAAGATTCACAGATGGACTGGTACACTTTTTCATGATTACAGCTTTGTTATATGAATACAATGTATGGGATATATTCTGAAAAATTCCAGCGTTATTATGTTCAGTTATACAGTACTAGGGACTCTGGTACAAATCAAGATTTTTCATATAAACTGTCAATGTATTTCTACGTTCACACAAAATGAAATATTTTCTATACGTTTCTAGTGAACACAGCCACAGTTATTTTTTAAAATTCTAAGGTGTCACCATACATTAACAGCGAGGACATGGCTACAAAACAGGCGATTTTATATAAATTTGAAACGAGAATTCTACACTACTCAAACTGTTCATGACGGGAGACTGGGGATCAAAATCACACAAATGTGCTTAAAGCCACTAAAGTAATAAGTAATACATACTTGGATATCAAAGCAGTTTCAATACCCAAAAAAGCTTCTATATGCCATAAATTCTATTCAAAGGTTTGCAAATTGTAGAATGAGTTTTCTAGGCTTTTCTTGCAGCTTGCAACTAAAGAAAAGGAATCTAGCCTTGAACCCCCCACTATAGCTCCCAAATATGTCCACCCCCAATTAAATGTAAACTGTTGTGACAAAGATGATGCCCTGCTATAGTGCAAAATATGAACAAACGGGTAGACACCTGGTATTCGTCATACCCTCCTTTTCTCCCCTACCTTCAGTTGTTCTGGTGCACAGAAAAAAAAAAAAATCGGCAGTGTTCACATATGCACAAAAAAGGGCAGGCAACATGAATTTTATCATACCCTCATACCTCTTCTATGGCTGTTCTGTATCTATAAAAATTAAAAACTTCCAGGAAGTATGGTCCATTTAGCGGGCCCCTTTAACAGGGATATAAACAAAGGTATTCCAATATAAACATTTAAAAGATCATGAAGCCACTTAGAAAGGGGTTGTGCAGTGGTTAAACGGTCGACTCATGAAGTGACAAACTTGAATTTGAGCCCATTGCAGGGCATTCACACATGCCCAGCTCCAACCTGTTAGTGTCCAGACCCATTCACAAGGATATTGAGAGAGAAAAAAAAAGCCACTTCACATTTTATACTTGTATTATCAACATTTCCATCAATACTGGTAATTGTTCACTAACTAGTGGGAGGATTCAAGATGTAAACGAGATTAGTGTTATAAAATATTCCTTAAATTAATGTAGTTCGCTGAACTTTTGTAAATTCTCACACTATCACTTAAAAACCGTGAATTTTCTTTCAAAAAACTATGCCATCATGATTCGTTTTTTTGCAGCTTTGATTTTTTTTTTCTTTTTGGGAAATTTAGATTCTAATGTAGTATCAACTAATGCATCATCGTTATCACAGAATGTTTGAACTTTATTTTTCTTCCTTTCAGCTTCAAGAATTTCCTGCGAGATGCCATCATTTTCTTTTTTACGGTTCTTATGCCTTTTCTTCTGCTTTTTCATCATAACCGCTTTTGTAAGTGGATTTTCCAACGCATAATCTTCATTATAAACATCACCTTCCCTCGGTCTTTTCTTCTTTTTCTTATCTCGTTTTAAGGTCAACAAATCTGCATTCATTTCCTCATATTCATTATGACACTCTGAAGCCTGATACACAGGTTTTTCAAGGTCATGCTCAGAGTCAACATCTCTAATCTTTTTCACTTTTATGTTCGACTTTTCATTGCGAGTAGTTCCTACTTCAGATTCTTCATTGCAATGTATATCACAAGTCTTTTTGCTTTTCTTCCTCTTAGGGTTTTCACTGTTTATTTCATCAGTTATTTTACTTTTTGATAAATTTTCCTCTTCAACATACATAACACTGCCATTTCTTGGGCTCTGCCACTTTTCCAGCAACTCGCATTCTTGCTGTTCGACACGTGCTAACTTTGCGGTCATTTTCAAACCATGACGAGCTCCCCTGTAAAAGAAATTAGTGTGATATAAAGTCTAATGCTATTCACACACGCACGTACATACATACATATACAATGTCCGGTATCTCCCTTATAAGGAGGGTAGAGCAAACAAAGTACACATTCACTAGAATCACTCTTTAAGGATAAAGAGCTGCCTCAATTCCCTCCACCACAATCCTGCATGGGTCTACAACAATAAAGTGGGCAAGGTTCGTCTGTCGTGAGGCCGTACAGTTGCAGCTGCTTTAAACCCACCTGTCCCAGTTTACTACACTAGCAGGTGCTTTGCACATACCAGAGGTAAATAAGTGATGAAAGAGTTGCAAGTAAAAATGGGTAAAACTTAGTATGACAAAGTTTAAGTTTAACAAAAAAATGGACAGAACTTAATAAATAACTCAAAACCAAGAAGTCTTACCCAAAAGGAAATAAATCTATTCAACTGGGGAGGTGGGGATCCTCAATTTCTCACAGCACACACTTCCTGTTTTCTAGGGTTGCTCCTTAGGCAGAGGTCAAGAATACTGCTTCAATGCTCCTCCTGGGTCTTAAAAGTCAACTAAATGGGGCACATCTTGTATTTCTACTCACAGTGTCAAAGTGGTGTTTTGAATCGACCACTTGCCTTTGTGTAATTACCTATTTGTGCTTACGGGAAAGAGGCCCAAGCTCCTAACTTCCCGTCTCCTGGTCGGTTCCATATTGTACTTAAGTGATACTTATACTTGCCCTTAAAACTATGGATTGAGTTAGCATCAACTACCTCCTCGCTTAGCGAATTTCAATTATCAAGTGCTCTTACAATGAAAAAGTACTACCTTACAGCCTGCAAAGATTTTTTTTTTACGAAGCTTGAAACTATGACCTCTAGTTCTAGTGCCAGCCATATCAAAATATAGATCCCTATCCACTCTGTCATAACCTTGAAGGAATTTGAAAACTGTCACCATATCCCCCCTCAATCTTCTAGCCTCAAGTAATGGTAAGTCTAATTCCCTTAGCCTTTCATCATAACTGAGATTGCGTATTTCTGGCACTAGTTTCGTGACATGTTTTTGAACTTTTATCCAGCTTAACTATTTGCTTTTTCAAGTGCGAATTCCAAAAGGGGACTGCATATTCAAGCTTTGGCATCACATAGGTTACATATATATTTCTCAACATTTCCTTGTCCATGTGGCTGAAGGATACCATTACATTTGCTAAGAAAGCATACGCTGCCCTTACTATGCCATTTATATGCATTTCTGGAGACATCTTGGCCAGCATGTTTACACCTATATCTCTCTCAATCTGTCTCTTGAAGTTCTACTCCTGCCACCAAGTATCAACCATGGGCCTTCTTGCACTTGTACCCATTCTCATTACCTTACATTTTGAAGTAATTAATTTTATTAGCCACTTTTCTGATCACTCATGCAGACTATTTATATCTTCCTGCAGTTCTCTATCATTGTTCTCATTTCTCACTTTCTTCACAATCTTTGCATCATCAGCAAACATATTCATGAATGAATTTACAGACTGGTAGGTCATTTACATAGTCAAGGAATGAACGTGGCGCTGAAACTGAACCCTGTGGAACTCCATTACAAATTCTTCTCCATTCAGACACTGTGCGTGTATATGTAAGGGAAAAAATTTCAAGTATGAAGAAACTACCTGCCCTTCAGTCCCTATCTCTATTAGTCACATCTTACAACACTGTCCTTTTATTCATCAATATTAATCCCCTTTATAGAAGTGGGGACATTAATATTACTTTAACGTCCAATTAGCAAAAACAGAATACAGTATTCTACAATTATGAATCTAGGAGTTACCACAGGAATTTGTTAAACAGTCCTGGCAACTGCCGTAATTTTTTTCCTTCCTTAATAAAGCATGTGAGAGTGGCCGAGTGGTAACACTCCCGAATTTGATATGTCAGGTTGTGGGTTTGAGGTTAGAAAGTGCATTCACTCGGAGTAATGGTCGCATTTGCCAAAACCAAAGTCCTTCGCAAGTAGGCACCGTCTTAGTCCTTAATAGAAAAGGGAGTCCGTGATGACAAAATGAAGTTCAACCATAATTCTTTTGTTACAAGTGTGACCACCCTGCTTTTTCTCTAGAAGACATGAAGTATGAAAAAGAAATAATAGACAAACTGCAAAGATTTCTGTAGCAAGTTTTAATAAGACATTAAGAGGTTATTGAACTAGAGCAAAAGACTTGATTCTTTTCTGAAGAATACAAAGGAGGGGACTCTGTGTCCCCAAGCTCTGCCCCATTGAATAATTTTTCATGACATGCATTGAGCACAGAGTTGGTATTCTTGCCCTCCCTAACGAAGAGTACATAATAATAGGATAATTTTTGGTGTATTTTTGACTTGAAGCCAGAATTACGGAAGTCAGAAAAGAGAAAGACTAAAAGGTAAATCTGCTATATTATTATTATTATAAAAGAAAAAAAGTTCGTCATATCCTTTGTATCCTCACGCCATCTCTCTGGGAGGAAAGGTTTGCCAGCACTATTATATCTAATCCCTTTTATTGGCCTCTTATGACCTGTTTGAATGGGGGTGGACACATACAGGCTGGAGCTGGGAAATAAAGCTGAATGCCCTTCTTATCGTCCAATGAAGGGTTCAAACACTGCTTTATCATTTTCGAGTCGAGTCCTCTAACTGCTGCGTTACTGCTGTTCCCAGTGATAGAGTAATGTGTGATAAATGTAAACTGCATTTGATGAATGTTAAATAGAAAATTGCGAAAATCCGGATTTACTTCAAGGAATCCCTTCTCCAGTAAGGGCTAGGATGGTGCCTTCTTACGAAAGACTTTGGTTTTGGCAGAGCGTGACTGTACCCCGATATATGACCTTTCTAACCTCAGACTGTGGCAGGTCTTGAACTGACTACCTGAATTAGTAAAACTGCATGCATTACCACCCTAAAACATGTAAATAGAAAATTGTATTACAGATAATACAATTTCTATAACACTACTGTGCAAAAAACACAAAAGAAAATTACCTGTACAGATGAGTAACCCCCAGAATTCCATGAAAAGTAAAATAACCCCATAATATGTCTGGTCAAGTAAGACTAGGTTAACTTGCCTTGTAAATATGAATAACCCAATACCACACTGGGGTTGCTCTTACTTGCAAAATTCAAAAGAACTTTTACTTACTTGTGGGCGGTTTTTCCTCCGCATTTTTTGAAAATGTCATCAAATGATAATCTGGATTTATCTTCATATTTTCCTTTTTGGTGATCTGTTATTGTGCCTCCCTGTATGGTATTGAATGATATACATGTAAAGGGATAAAATAAATAAAACTCTTTAGTAAATACTTCAAAGCTACTTCAGAAAGTTATTCTAAAATGCCAATTGGTACATTTTGATTATATTACCATTTACTTTCCTGTGTTTTAACTTTTTTGTGTGCATTATAACTAGTTCCCATTTAAATGGGGGTGAGCACAGACAGGTCAGAGCATTAAGGAGAATAAAGGCTGGATGCCCTTCATAACGTCCTACAGTGGGATCGAACCTTACTAAGTCAGGCTTGTCACTTCCTGACTCATGCAGCTTCCAATTACTTTAAAGCAGTTACATATAAATTATTTTCATTTATAAATACAAGAATCTTACCTTTACAAACTTGGAATACTGATTCGTATCGGATTTTGCATAAGGAATAATTTTCTTACTGTCTGGAGTACCACCTTTCCTAATAACCTGAACACCCCCATCCTGAGTGAAAAAATAAGAAGAAATATTACAAATTTTGCAAATTATCAGAGACTTTGTCCTAGGATGCGATACAATTAAATCAGACTACTGCTGCATCAAAAGTACCGTAGTAGCACAGTGATTAGAGCGCTCGACTTGGGAAGTGACAAAAATGTGTTTGAGTCCATCATGGCGCGTTAGGAAGGGCATCCTGCCCTCATTTTCAATAACAGACTAAGAAAATGATGAAATTTACTATGATAAATAGAATTAAGCAAGTCAATTATAACTGAGTTTTGGTTAGCCCTTTCCCAGCAAGCTGTCAATAAATTTAATTATGCCTCAGTCATGGGGGAATGTTGACCACGCCTAAGCGAAAAAATATTGTACAGTCCCCTTGACATCTAACAAGCTACTGACTCCTCTTGAGTACCTCTCAGCTGGTTAAAACACTGGCTCTATGTATGGTATCATGACTCTGGTTGCCAGATATCAGTTTCCTCTTCACTTCCATTTGAGGGAGTGTTGAGCACTTTGAAATTATTATGGTTCTATATACGAGACACACGCCTTTTACCCAGCAAGCAAAATTGTCCCATGGATGTGCCACTAGCCGGTAATGGATTTATACGTACGGATAAGGTACCAAAACAATATATAATTTAATACATGAACACTTTCAAAAGATGAAGAAATAGCTTGAGAAATATTAGAAATTTAAGAGAAACTTGCCTAATTATATCTAATAATGTACTTCAATAAGTGCAGCAACTGGTCAGGACAGCTTGATATTAAGTCTTCCTTCAGTTATGGTTCTTTCCCTATGCCTACATCTACGCCGTATATTTTGGCGTATTCATTACGCATCTCTTACTATCCCTTCACATCTGAGTAGTCACAACATTCCTCATCTGTTTATCTTTCTTTTCTTTAAATGTCTTTTTGGTGCCCAGGCCCGATGAGAGGAATTTTCTTTCCCTGTTCCGGTGTCAAATTCATAAAGAAATAAATAAAAATTTACATAAAAGTAAATACATTAACCTTGGTAAAATATCAAGTTGAATGCTTTTTTATATTCCATTCCATTATGTATTACTTCACGGGTGCGTTACTGTTCTGTACTTTTGTGCTTGATTTACATAAATCTGTGCTTTATTTATCACAGTTATAATGATTTTCTACACAATACAATAACCATGTTGTTTGTAGGAAAGGAAAACTACAGAAAAGAATCAACTGGAGTGTAGCTCAGAAGCATGAGGCGATAAAAAAGTTAGAACCAGGTGTATCAGCGAAGCGTGTTTGTGAAGAATACGGCATGGAGAAGCAAACTGTTTACCGTATTCGTAAGTTGGAACAAAAATTAATGGCTGATGCCCTTATATATTCTGTGCATGGCTATTCTAAGTCTACTAGTTCACTTACTGAATGCATGAAGATCTGTGCATTCTTTGCGAAACAGCCTAACCTGACCAACCAACACCTAGTCCATCTGGTCTACAAGAAGACCCCCTCAATTCATTATCACAGCTTTGCTCAGTAGCACTGGAGCTGGAAAGTTCCGATAACACAGAATAATTTTATGAGCCCCCTCCACTACTACGATTACAGAATATCAAGAACACTTCTTCACCATCCATAATACAGGTAAGTCTGATTTTATTTTATTAATTTATTTCATTTATATTTGATAATCCTGTACTTACACTTTAGATTTATGTTATATTTCACACTGGAAGTTGTGTATGGCATAGTTGTTGATGAAAAGCATTACGGGGGTAACAGTACAGTGATCCCCCGCTGGATCGCGTTTTCACTGTACCACTTTTTTTTTTTTTTTTGGCAAATTATTATTTTATTTTTTGGGAATACGCAAAAATATTAAAATATTGAAAAAATAAAAATTTTCAGTATCTAAATTTTTTTATTGAAAAAAAAAAAAAAATCATAATGTAATTGATAAAAAAATTTATTCCCCAGCCTACGAATAATAAAACAGTAAAAAATAGTAAAAAACATAAATTTGGATATATAACTCACAGTACTGCATCATGGGAAATAGTGTCTGATAGCGTACAATGTATTGGGGTCGCACCTAAGTGAGCTAGCATATATATTAAAATTTCCAGTAGTTTCATGATTTTATTGATAAAAAAAAAAACATATTTCTTAGCCTAAGAATAATAAAACAGTAAACAATAGTAAAAAAAACATAAATACTAACAGTATTGCACCACGTAAAATACGATACCGGTATCAGCGTTTCGGAAAACGCAAAGGCTCTCACCTACGTGACCTAGTGAATATTAAAATTTTCATTATTTTATTGATAAAACAAGTATTTCCTAGCCTAAGAATAATAAAACAGTAAAAAATAGTAAAAAAAACATAAATACAGTACTAACAGTATTGCACAATGAAAAATACGATACCAGTATCACGTTTCGGAAAACGCAAAGGCTCTCACCTACGTGACCTAGTGAATATTAAAATTTTCATTCTTTTATTGATAAAACAAGTATTTCCTAGCCTAAGAATAAAAAAACAGTAAAAAATAATAAAAAAACATAAAGTACTAACAGTATTGCACCATGTAAAATACGATACCGCTATCAGCGTTTCGGAAAACGAAAAGGCTCTCACCTACGTGAGATAGTTCATGGAATGCTATTGGCTGAAAGGTCGGGAGACAACGAATCACAGAATTGTTTTTCTGTATGTTCTGTATCATGGGGTCTGATTGGCTTTTTCATTGCAGTTTTCTTTTCCCTCCATTTTCCAATGTCCCGCCTCACTCGTTCAGTCTAACTCACGTTGGGCTTATTAATACGTTTTGCTAGTGATTGTGTTTTCACGCGTAATTTAACCTTTGCAATGCCTCCCAAACATCCTTCACCTTCTAAGGCTTCGGGTAGTCAGCCTAAGTGGCAAAGGAAAATGTTAACCATAGTACATAAAGTGAAACTTTTAGATATGTTGAAAGAAGGAAAAAGGTTCACGGATGTCGGCCGCTATTTTGGCCTCAATGAATCTACTGTTCACTACATCAAAAAGGACGAGGCAAAGATCAGGAAAACAGCGAGCATTTCTTTTGATAAATCAGCGAAGAGGGTTGTAACATCCCGCAATAAGGCAGTAGTGCGGATGGAAGCTGCTTTGGCCCTGTGGATTGCTGATTGCAGAAAGAAAAACATCAGCTTAGACACCAATATCATACAAACAAAGGTGAAGAAGCTGTACGATACATTTGCTACAAATGAACCCGTCGACGACAGTGGCGACCTTGGAGAGGAGGAGGGGAGAGAAGAAGATATCGACGACCCACAACCAGGACCCTCCAGCAATTCTCCACCGAGGATACAACCGTTCGTTGCTACCAAGGGATGGTTCTTCAAATTTTAAAAACGCTATGGCCTAAAAAATGTTTCAGTGCATGGCAAAGCTGCCTCTGCAGATACAGCTGCCGCAGAAAATTACGTCAAGAACGACTTCAAGAAAATTATCGCCGAAGGGGAATATGTTCCTGAGCAAGTCTTCAACATGGATGAGACTGGCTTATTTTGGGAGAGAATGCCATCTCACACTTTTCTGTTCAAGGAAGAAGCTAAAGCCCCGGGATTTAAAGCGCACAAAGATCGCGTTACCCTTATCATGTGCGGGAATGCTGTGGGCTTCATGTTAAAGCCCGGACTTATCTACAAGTCAAAGAACCCTGGGGCTTTGAAGAACAAGAATAAGAATCTGCTGCCAGTGTATTGGATGCATTACCCTAAGGCCTGGATCACGAAAAGCCTCACATCGGACTGGTTTCACCAATGCTTTATCCCTCAGGTAAAAATTTATCTTGCAGAAAAAGGCCTTGAATTTAAAGTCCTTCTTTTGATGGATAATGCTGGTGGCCACGCAACTAATCTCAAATATGACGGTGTCCAAGTTGAGTTCCTGCCACCGAATACAACGTCACTGATTCAGCCTATTGATCAAGGCGTTATTCGTGCGTTCAAGGCCCTGGCAAACCTGGTTGAATCCATGGATTCGGACAAAGACTTCTCAGTGAAGACATACTGGCGTAATTACACGATTGCCACATGCCTACAAAATATTCAGAATGCAATCAAAGAGATGAAGTTGGCCACAATCAATGCCAGCTGGAAGAAATTGTGGCCCGAAGTCATCCACGACTACAAGGGATTTGCTCCTGACGAAGTGCAGAAGTCGGCAGTTGCGAAAGCTGTTAAGTTGGCTGCATTGCTAGGAGGAGAAGGCTTTAAAGATATGACTCACGAAGATGTGAATGTACTGATTGACTGCCACTCACGGCCTTTGAGTGATGAAGACTTGGAAGAAATGACGAAATCAGCGAGCGAAGAAGAGGAAGAAATTCAGGAAACACACGAAGAAATTGAAGAACCTAGCCTTACACTCGAACGTCTGGCAACCATATATCAATATGTGAAAGCAGCCCAACAACTCTCACAGGAATATGACGATAATATGGTTCGTTCGGTGACCTTCTGTAATTTTCTCGACAGTGCCATGATTCCTTACCATACCATCTTGCAATAAATGAAGAAACAGCAACAGCAACTCCCCATTACCATGTTCTTCTCCCCCAAAAAGCAGTCGTAAAGCTTTTATTGGCTGAGAAATAATTTCCTCCAGGGTCAAGAAAGATCATCATTACCTCATTCACGGTAAGTTTACCTATCACGTATATATACATTTACGCTGCATGCTGTTATTTATAATAATTGTAAAATACCTATGTACATGAGTATGTCATGTAATTACCACTTCATTCACCGTAATTTTATCTATCACTTTTATGTAAATTTACGTTGCATGCTGTTATTTATAATGTAAAGGGTGTTTTTTTAACAGTGCAGGGAGGGTTTATACAGTACGTAAACGTAAAAATAATTGTAAAATACCTATGTACATGAGTATGTCATGTAATTACCACTTCATTCACCGTAATTTTATCTATCACTTTCATGTAAATTTACGTTGCATGCTGTTATTTATAATGTAAAGGGTGTTTTTTTAACAGTGCAGGGAGGGTTTATAGTTTGTAAACGTAAAAATAATTGTAAAATACCTATGTACTTGAGTATGTCATGTAATTACCACTTCATTCACTGTAATTTTATCTATCACTTTCATGTAAATTTACGTTGCATGCTGTTATTTATAATGTAAAGGGTGTTTTTTTAACAGCGCAGGGAGGGTTTATACAGTACGTAAACGTAAAAATAATTATAAAATACCTATGTATATGAGTATGTCACGTCATCATCACCTCATTCACGGTAAGTTTTCCTATCACTTTCATAAAAATTTACGTTGCTTGATGTTATTTATAATGTAAAGGGTGTTTTTCTAACAGTGCAGGGAGGGTTTATACAGTACGTAAACTTAAAAATAATTGTAAAATACCTATGAACATGAGTATGTCATATAATTACCACTTCATTCACCGTAATTTTATCTATCACTTTAATATAAATTTACGTTGCTTGCTGTTATTTATGAAGTAAAGGGTGGTTTGTTAACAGCACAGGGAGGGTTTATACAGTGTAAAGGTAAAAATAAATTAAAATATCTATGTATATATAGGCTGATCCTACTTCGCGATTTTCCTGTCTCGCGCCGGGTCCCGCAACCGAACCATCGTGATAATCGAAGGAACACTGTATTCCTTTTCTTTTCTTAATGTGAGTGTTGATATTTGCCACTGAAGACCTCAATGCCAGATTTAATGGACCAAGGTCCCCTTGTAGTCATTTAAATCAAGGGATGAGAGTATAATCAATTAAGAATTGCAAGACTTACTTCTGATGTATCAACTGTGATGTTGCTTGCCGTTGCGTTGTATAACTTATCCCACCACTGGTCTGTAAATTCTCGACCGACATCATGGCCGAGCCCATAACTGTTGAAATTTCCAGCAACTTTTATGGCTTTCGTGATACCAGATTCTTCTCGTCCTAAGCCTTTTCCTGAAAGTAGAATGTTTATTAAGTTACTAATCTGGGGTTATATTATTTCCTTCCACTGTTAAGGTACAGTACTGTACTTAATTTTGTTTTTCTACTTTTGCCTATATGTGAAATAATTATAAGTTGTTTACACCTTTATGTGTCGCTATTAACCCCCATTATGGGGGTGGGCACAGATATGTTGAAGTTGGGTGATTAAGGCTGGATGCCCTTCCTGACACAGCGGTGGGCTCGACCACGGGTATGTCACTTCCTGAGTCGAGTGCACTGACCATTGCACTAGCACTGTCCCTTTGTTTACATTATTGAACGTACTTACCGGTAGTATTTCATATACAGTACTGTATATGATTATTACCAATTAGAATTCTGTTTATTCTATAAACTGGAGGACATTTAGTATGTTAATAAGCAGTTGCCAATGCTCTTAATAATAAACCAATTTATGTGTAGCAATTAGTCTTCACTTAAATGGGGAATGACACACATGTTGGAGCTATAAGGAGAATTAAGGCTCAATGTACTTCCTAAGGGTGTCAATACACGGTGCTATTTGGCCTTGAGACCATCAGGCAGATCTGGTTGGATCCGGCCATATCTGTCCGGTGGTCTTGAGGCCAAATCACACCTTTCTGTGGAAGTGGTTTCCGCATTTAAAAGTGATATAATTTACATACTAAGACTTTTTACATACTCAATCAACACTATTCAATAATTATGGGGAACACGGTAGTTAAATTGTTAGTGTGCTTGACTCCAGAGTTGACATATCAGAGTTCGAGACCACCTTGGGATGCTAGGAAGGTAATCCAGTCTTAATTCCTTAGCCAAGCTTTCAGAAGGATCAAAAGTCAGACTGATCCCAATGCCAGGCTGAAAAGCCCACACAGAAGTGGAACTTCGAAACATTTTTATTCATTAACTATTTAACCAATTCTTTTCTTTCTTTATGATTGTGACACCAAGACGGGCCAAAATATAAAATAAAATAAAACAGCCCCCACCGAGCCTGGGCACGAAGAATACATTAAGTAGAAAGTAACAGAGATGGAGAGTGTAATGACTTGTCAGATGTGAAGGGATAATAAGAGGTGTGATGAATATCCAAGAATATTCAGATTACCACAACCCCATTCGTTACCCTAACCAGCAGCCTCTGGAAACTTCGTCTGAATACTTTTTTATTTTTTCTTTGTGCCCACTGCCAGCTAGCAATATACTTAAATTCTTTAGACACTCATAATAACAGCAAGTTAAAGGCATATTAAGTAATAATAAGATAAAACGTCTTTATCTTCAATGCTTTAATTAAAAAAAAAAGTCAAAACCAATCAAAAACAATAATTTTAATTATCAATTTGTTTAAGAGGAAATGAACCAGTCTAACTAACCTGGCCTAATATAATAAATATCACCAAGATTTTTCTGGTAAATTTTTACTTTCACACTCCCTATGACCTAAAAACGACAAACACAGTGAAAATATATTAAAAAAAAAACAATAATTTCAACCATCAACTTTCTTAACTGGGTTGAACTAACCTAACCAAACCTAATAGTTTAAATCATCAACTTCCTTAACTGGGTTGAACTAACCTTACTTCATTGAACGTAACCAATTAAGGAAAATTCAAATATTCTTTTTTACCTTCAAATCTCCAGTAGGTTAGGGAGCTACTCTCTGACCCCTTTTGGATTCTGACTTGAGTGGTCAACTCTAGAAATTGTAGATTTAAAAAAAAAAAAAAAAAAAATCGAGTTATATAACTAGCTTTGCCTCCTAACTTGACATGATTTATTAAAAAAAAAATGGAAAAATGAAAAGTGGCTATATTGAAAATATTTCAGTCAGCTTTTACTTTCACACCCCAGCTTGGAAAATATCTCAAAATTTAATATATTAGATTTGTAGCTCGAGGATTGCCAACTCTGGAACTTTCTTCCTCTTTCTGTCTTCCTTCAAAAAACTGATCTATCATCATCTCAGGGCCTAATTCTGCCATATCACTAAATCTTCATTGCATCGACTATTCTTTAAACCTGTCCTTTTCTCATTGTATATCATTCTCTTATTACTACCTCGTCCTTAAGCTGCTACTTTTCTCAATACTTCCTTGTTGCCCGGGCCCGATGGAGGCAATTTTCGTTGCTCACATACGATACAAAAAAATTCTGGACAGCATATTGGTTGTTTTGGGTGTACCAAAGAGCTACCGGAATTATATAATTTTAAGTTTTGTTTTGGGGCTAGATCGAGGAAGGTAGGAGTTTTGCCCCAGGGATACTTGTCCCTTAAGAGAACTGCCCCTAACCAAGTATGAAATATTGTGATCACACAGTTTTGAAGGATGTATTAAAGGAATCTTAATCGAAACTTCTCCCATTACCAAACTTAATATACCTGAAATACCCTTAACAAATACATTAATTTCAAACTTTACCTTCTTGCCATCCAAATTTCTCCAGCATGGACCGGCCAAAATTCGACATAGTGCACTAAATAAAAAATTTCTTACTAGAGAAAATTACGTGTCACATGTGTACAGGTAAGCAGCCATCGTGGTCTGCCTCTTCATCGGCTCCTCCTAAAAATGTAACTTGTGGTGAAAGGTCAGCCTTTGAATCAATTCCACATTTTATTTACCCCCAAGAAAATCATTTTTATTAATCAATATTACTGTTTTTCTTCTATTTCCTTCTTGTATTAGAAATTATAGGAAAATGTGCTCTAATACACCTGCTGGTATTTCTAGACTTGGAAGGTGGAAAATTGTATGCGTCTAACTTACCTTGCTTACCTATAGAAGTTAGGTGTATTAGAAATAATGATTTAAATTAATCTCTTTAAACTAGATTATATCAGTATTGTTGTTCATTAACAAAATAGGGTTATACATCACCTCTCTTGACCTTATTTCTAGTTTCTTGAATCATAAATTATTTCATAGTTTTTTTTTTTTTTTTTAAACTGGGGTACAATCATAACACTTCTTCGAGATGTAATATTTATCATGTGTCAGTCTTTAGATACATATTAATCAACAACATTTTAAGCTTCTATTTTTAAGCCTTTAAACATGCCATTCCCTTAAATCCGAATCTTTCAGAGTTTAAACAATTAAACTCATAAGAAACTTGTAAGTATATGTCAGAAAATTAAGTCTGACAAAGGATATTTATACAGTTGTATCAGTTTTGCCTTGAGAGAGAATTCTGGTCATCTAAATAATTATGTTTTTCTTAATATTCACATACGTGTATCAGTTCTGTCTGAATAGAGAAGTCTGTTAGATAGATTATGTTTTTATTTATATTTACACAGTCGCATCAGCTTAGTTGAGAGAGAGAGAGAGAGAGAGAGAGAGAGAGAGAGAGAGAGAGAGAGAGAGAGAGAGAGAGAGAGAGAGAGAGAGAGAGAGAGAGAGAGAGAGACCTGCTAAATAGTTATAATTTTTCCTGATATTAAAAAAGTCATATAAGTTCTGTCCGCAGTTATAAGTTTGCTAAATAGTTCCATTTTCACAATAGTTACACAGTCGTATAAGTTCTATTTGGAGAGATAAGTTTGTATTTCTTCATATTAACACAGTCGTAATAGTTTTGTCCTACAACTGTAGTCCTGTTTTGCTAAATAGATTCACAGTCATATCGGTCCTGCCTGGAGAAAGGAGACTGCTGATCTCAGTCGTATCTGTTCTTCCTGGAGAGAGAAGTCTGCTAAGTAGTTCTGTTTTATCCCAATATTATCAGAGTCGTACCAGTTCAGTCTGGGGGGGGGGGCAGCTAATTCATTATCTCTTTCTTGAAAAAGATAATGATTCTGTTCGGTGAGATGAGGCAGATAAGTAATTTTGTTTTATTAAAACATTTCTACACTTATATAAGTTCTATTAAGAGAGACAAGTCTGCTAAACAACTATCTTTTCTTGATAGTAACACAATTGTATCAGTTCTGTCTGGAGACAGAAATCTGTTTATTTTTTGCTTAATATTTATACAGTCAGAAGATAAGTTTATTTAATAAGTTATGTTTTTTCTTAATATTTACATAATCGTATCGACTCTGTGTTCAGCGATGAGTAAAAAAAATAGTCACGTTTTCCTTATTTAGTCTAAAAAAATGTCTAATAATAATTGTGTATTTTTTTTTATATTTAAACATTCCTATCATAAGATCTCTATAACGAGACAAGGATGATATAAATAATGTATTTTACATTATTTATTCAATCTTATCAATGTTGCTTTTCACCAATAAAAGGTATGTCTAGATATATGCAAGACACATATTCCCCCTTATAAAAGGTGGGGGGGGGGGGGCTAATTCAAAGCAATATACATTGAAGAAAATACAGAGTTGGGGATTCCCAACCCCCTTGCTCCGCCCAAATGGGTCGACTTTTACGACATGCAAGGGGCCATGGAGGAAGTATACTTGCCTCCCCTCCCTCAGGGGATGTATGTATTATCTATTTTTCACAGATAAATATTTCATGAACTTACTGGATAGTTTCAATAGTTTGTGAACTATGTTTAGTAGTTCTTCTGCCTATGAACTAATGCAAATGTACTAATTTGAACCATTAACCTGAGTTTGTGGACCACTGACTCTAACTTGATAAAAAGAACACATTTCCTTTTCATTTTTGCATGCAGGTTCGATCAAGAGAAAATTCTTCTAAAGTGTTTTAGGATTCCAGGTACACTGATCTCCCATAATGAAAAGGAAAAGTGTTCTAGGAATATTGGCATACTGATTTCTCATAATAAAAAGGAAAAGTCTTCTAAAATGTTCTAGGATTCCAGGCACATTGATCTCCCATAATAAAATGAAAAAGTGTTCTAGGAATCTTGACATACTGATTTCTCATAATCAAAAGGAAAAGTCTTCTAAAATGTTCCAAGATTCCAGATACACTGATTTACCATAACTAAAAAATAATCTTCTAAAGTGTTCTAGGATTCCAGGCATACTGATCTATAACTAAAAGAAAATAAGTCTTTCAAAGTAATCTAGGATTCTAGGCTTGCTGATCTCATCCATGACCAAAAGAAAAAGTCTTCTAAGTGTTTTAGGATAACAGGCATGCTGAGCTCATCCATAACCAAGAGGAAAAGTCTTCTAAAGTGTTCTAGGATTCCAGGCATGATAGTCTCATCCAAGACCAAGAGAAAAAGTCTTTTGGAGTGTTTTAGGATTCCATGCGTGGCACGCTGAACTCATCTATCTAAGGGAAAAAGTCTTCTATGGTGTTTAGAATTTCCAGGCACGCTGAGCTTATCTGTGACCAATGGAAAAAGTCATCCAAAGTATTCTAGTGTGTCATACATACTAATCTCACTCATGATCAAGAACGTTATCTAAAGTATTTTATGATTCCAGACATGCTACTCTCACCCATAACCAAGGGAAAAATTCTTCAAAAGTGTTTTACGATTCTAGGCACGCTGAGATCACAAATTACCAGGAGTAAAATTCTTCAAACATGT
>JAXCGZ010011815.1:25000-37500 GCA_037179515.1 Halocaridina rubra
GTCATAGGAACAACAAAGATAATAAAATTTCAAAGAAAGTGCAAGAAAGAAGACTACAGTGGCATAGAAATGTAATGAGGAGATATACGTGTGCAAAAGAGTGATGGGGATGGAAGTCGAGGGTAGGAGGAAAAGGGTAAGGACAAAGTGAAGGTTGATAGATTTTGTGAATGAGGAATAAAGGCGAATGGGCTGAGTTAAAATCAGGGAAGACGACTATGGAGGAGCCTAATCAGCAACCCCGACCCAGCATAGCCGTTGGAATGGAAGTAGTGAAAAGAAGAATAGAGAATTATTGGAAAACTGCAGCAGTCATACCAAAATTTCATTATATAGTGTGTAGAAATTATGAATCTTCTAAGATATCTTTAACATATAGCAACAATTATAATTAATTTACATCGTAATTTATATATACTTCATCCCGTAGTGTTAAGCATTTGTTCTAGGAATTTAGAGATATAGTAGTTGACTTTTAATTGTTCTCTATGTCACTGATGGTAATTACTGAGTCAGTTAGGACGAGGATGGTCAAACTTTAGCATTTCGTGAACTAAATTTTTCAAGCCTTAGTTCGAATGGACCACATGGTACTTGTTTCATCGTTAATATAGGTGTATATGTTAATATACTATAGACAGATACAACAATGTAGTAATAATTCACATAAATATACACAGGCAAGCTAAACACATATCTTTTACCTCAGAGAGACTTTTTTTTGCTTGCTTAGATTTCTCCAAGTTTGTAAATGTTTAAGTTCAATTAGTTACAGAGAGAAGCAGAAAGTTTCTTAGATTTGATTTAGCATGTGACGCCTTCTCTTACAATAGACAGCATGTTGGCACCCAATCACTCCCAACATCAACCTAGAAGCCACCTAAGCACCTTGCGACGAATCGAAATGATTCACATGCGTGTCCTTCAAGATACCATTATTAAGCACCCACCACACCGTTTGAATGATAGAAAAACAGCTCAAGGCAACTATAAACTCACAGTCACAGACACTTTTTTGGTCCTTGAAATCGTTGCTAAACTGTACCTACCGCGTATATATAAATACAAACCTCTACTACTTCAAAAAGACTCATATCACCCTTTTTTTTTTATAAGTGTGACATTGGGACAGGCAAGAAAAGTGTCCTCATCAATAATGCCCCGGGCACAGAGAAAACAAGACAAAGGAAGAGAAGAAGGTTAAGGACAAGGCAGAGATTAGGCAAGGATACAAAAAGGAAAAGGACAGGCTGAAAAAATAGTTAAAGTACTGAGGACTTAGAGATATAGCAGAATTAGGCCCTGGTATAACGATAAATCTGCCTTTTGAAGAAAGATATGATATAAGAGTTAGGAAAGACAAAAGGAACAGAGTTCCAAAGTCTGGAAGTAGATGGGAAGAAGCAGTCGCTGCCCTGACCAATCCGCGAGCTAAAAATCTCCACACAGTGCCAGTGAGACGAGGCTGCTTGGCGAGTGTTACGTGGCCTCGGCAGTGAGGGACGGATGCAACTAGCCAACTCATCAGAGCAGTGATGGAATTAGTAGAAATAGAAAAGAGAAAGGAATGATACCTTATAGCAAGAGAAAGATAATCTAGATTAGAAGTAAGAGAAGGGTCATTCATGAGTCTGATTGCCTTAGCTTCAACCCTATCAAGGAGATAAATGTAAGAAGCACCACCCCAGATATGTGAGTAGTATTCTGGATAAGACCTTTGTGGATTTTAAGTAGCTGTAAAGAGTTAAAGCAATGACAAAAGCAAAACAGAACCCCCAATTTTTTGGATTTAGATTAAAAAATTTGGTTTATGTGATTCCTCCAAGACAAGCTAGGGGCTATCTGGATTCCTAATATGTTAGTAGCATTAAGAGGGTAAATTTCATTAGTTTGAGGACAATAGGGCTATCAGGAGGTGAAGACTATAAAGAGATAGCCAGAAACTGACTTGGAGGTATTAAATTTAACTAAATATTTCAGATACCCTCTGCAGATCTGAGTTGAGACTAGAAGAAAGGGTGACACGAAATTGATAATGAGTATAATATGAAGATTGTGAAGAAAAGGCAGAGGAAAAATGAAGGGTGAATCGTCGGCAAAGGCGTGAAGAAGAGAGTAAGATGGGAACTAAAGAAGATTGTTGATGTAGGTGAAAGAACAGAGCGATGTGGAACACCAATGGTAACAGGGAATGTGCTTGATTTTGCATTGTCAACAACCACAGGTATAAAACTGTTAGAAAGGAAACTGGAAATAAGAGGACAGGGAGAAGGGGTAAAGTCATAAGTAGGGAATTTGTTCAACTTAGCCTTGTGCCAGACTCTGTCAAAAGCCATAGAGATATCAAGGGCGACAACATAGGATTCCTCATAGTTCCTCATAGAAGATGACCATACATGAGTAAGATAGGACAGGAGGTCACCAGTGGATCTTGCTTTGCGGATCTGTACTGGTATTCAGAGATAAGTGAGTTAGATTAAAGACGTTTCAAGAAGTGAGCATTGAGCAATGCCTCAAAAAATTTAGCGATAGAAGCAGTTAGGGCAATAGGTCGGTAATCTGAAGAAATAGAGCATCTGAGAGAATGAAGTGATAATAGCGACAAAGCACAGGAACCAGTTCATCTGCGAAGTCCTTAAGGGACCTTGCAGAGATACCATCAAGACCAGATGCCTTGTTTGTCTTGAGAGAGTGAAGAACCTTATGAACTTTGCATGAAGAAAGAATTAGGAAAGGCATAGAGTTAGAGAGGGGTTAAGATTAATGGTCAGGTGCACTGGAATCATTTACAGAAGAGTTGTCAAAAAAAATGAGAAACAAAGAGTATGGCTTTGTCAGTGGGAGAGCAAGCTATAGGACCACCAAAATGAATAAGAGGAGGAAAGCTTTAGTTACAGAAGTTTTTGGAGAGGTTTTTGGCTAAGGGTCAGAAACATTTATTAGTGGGAGAGGAGTTAAGATCATCAACTTTTCTTCTTATAAAGGAAGCTTTATACCTTCGAATCTGAGCAGTACAGCTATTCCTAGCTACAATAAAAGCAGAGCGAGTTAAATCAGAAGGAGAGGCTTGATACGATCGGTGTGCCTGATCTCAGGCCTGAATAGCTATGGAGCAGGCACAGTCAAACCAACGAGTGGGGAGAGAAAAAGTTTTCATAAAGGAGGGGATGAACGCCTCTATTCCCGAGGTAATGATCTTGGCTGCTTTTATGGGTACCTGACTAGGGTTGCAGAGCCAAAAGCAGCAGTCATCCTATGGGAAGTCAAAGAGGAAGGTATGCAAATCTTCACATTGGGTAAGCTCAAAGTGCCAAACGCGGTGCTGAGTAGTAAGAATTGATGGAGGAGGAGCAAAAATGAAAGAGATTGAGATCACACAAAAGTCAGATTTACCAAGAGGGGAAAGCACACAATATGATTAGTTTGAAGAATTAGTAGTAATGAATAGGTCAAGAGTTTTGGCTGCATGTTCATGTCGATTGGGAGCATGAATAGATTGTTTGATAATTTACTCCAGATCATCAGTGATAGAGAAAGCAAGGGCCTCACAGCCTCTCACATCTGTGAGACAAGAATTAAGCCACTCACTGTGGTGTGCATTCAAGTCTCCAACATAGAGAACTTCAGAATGTGGATGAGAAGGTAGCAAGGACTCATGGCAAGAGGACAGACATTCATAGAAAGACACAAAGTCAGTGTAGTTTGAAGTACAGTAGCAGGAGAAAAGGAATATAGTGGTAGTGGAAAGATAGATTTTCGGCCAGAGAACATCAAAGTTTGGAGATTAAGGTCCATAAGCCTTGCAATAGGAATGTTAGTGTTGCAGTAGACACAGACCCTACCTTCAGAACACAAACGAGAATACAGGTTATAGTGAGAGATCTGAAATGAGTCAGTGGAAGCATGGCTAGACAGCTGGGTTTCAAAGAGAAGGGGGATCTTAGGGAGGGATGTACCAAAGTGCTGTTCCACTGACGAAATATTAGAATTCAGACCACGAATGTTAGAAAAGTGAAAAGTGAAAAAGGCAAATATTTCAGAAGGTGCAAAGTTAAGGGCAGAACCATTACGACCACCAGGTGTGTCTACCCTCATGTCAGTAGTGGAGCCAACAAGATCCCCAAATATTCTCAGCACCCCTCTATACCAGTTACTGGGTGCAATAAGCTGTGAACCTTCCATAAATATAGCAAAAATTAGGAAAAAAAGGGCAAAAAGAAACAGGTATGGGGAGTGTTATGACTTGTCAAATGTAATGGGATAGCAAGAGATGAATAGCGAATACACCAGAATACTTGGTATAAAAATAGGCATAAAGTCAGAGCCGTGCCTGAAGGAAGGCTTATACTGGAGCTGTCTGAACCAGTCCTAGTAGAATCCATAATACCTTCAACTGTAGTCTCTCAACAGATGGCTGGTGCCAAGGCCAACCTACTAATCAACAAGAACAGTAAGGCCTAACAGCCTTATTCTTAAGGAGCCTAAGCCCAAGAAAAAATAAGGAGAATCTGACTATTCTATTTTAAGGTTTTATTAATATTCAATTAGTGGCTCCTTTCTAAGGCTGGCGAGATTGAAATGTCTTTTAGAGCAGACGATACTGGAGTCCTCTATAGCATATGATACAAGAGTCCTCTATAGCAGATGATACAAGTGTCCTCCATAGCAGATGATACAAGTGCCTTCTCTTGTTTCATTGTAGGTGAAAAGTAAACTCCCTCTAGAAAGGAGTGTGAAGTTCAGGTGAAGACACTCTTATTTCTTGTTTATTAATAATCATGCTAATAAGGATAATTGGAAAATTAAGGATGATGAGGACTTTTAACAATAGCAGTAATATATACATCTTCCAAAATCAAGTAAATTCATAATCAAAGCTCATATGTATAATGTCATTACAACAGATCAAATTCATTATCATTAGCAATCAAAGTTTAATCAGAGAATCTTTAGCGTCTACAGTGTCTTAAATTTTGGTTAACAAGTCGGTAAACTCTTATTCAGAATCTAACCTCATTACAATAGATCCCCACATGGATATGGGGTCAGGTAAATTAATGAAATTCTGGGTGTGCTGCAAAACGAACTTTTCTCCTAGAACGAAATACTGCAGTTGTCTGAGAGGGAAAAACTAGGGATAGTGATTATTCCTGAGGAGTATTGCCACTACTGTCTGTAGGAACAAAATTATCAGGCATATTTTCAACTGAACCAGATAATATAGGATTAATGGAGTCACTAGAAACTACATCTGATAGACTATTATATTAGGGTTGAGATTCACTTTGAGGAGCACATACAATATGAGGATTTACACATGGTACTTCAGGTACTTTTGTAGGTCTTACATTGTTTATTGATACATTATCGGTGTCTCCTAAAGCCAATTGTGTCTTAAAATATTCATCATGTCTATCATTCACTGGGAAAGATTCTGTATATTGTGCTTCCAATAATTTTCTGACATGATCCACATGAATCCAAACTTTATGAACATTGAATAAGTCATTTGGAATTTTTGGAACACTTGGCATTTTTGAACTGTCTGATAAATGAGTAAAATCAATTTCTCTCACGCATTTAAAGCTTTTCATAAAATTAACTCTAGAACTTGATGAGACAGAAGGTTTCACAAATAAAACACTAGAACTAAGTGACAGTTTTCCACTCACTAAGGTGAAAGATGAATAACTTGAGGGGTTCGACATGCAAAGTAGACCAAGGAGGATAGTCAGCAGGGTATTGAGCCAAGTTTGTTGTCTGTCCATTAAAGTTTCCTTCATGGTCCTATGGGAACATTCTGCCTTTACATTACCTTAAGGATGATGAGCTGTAGTTCACTGGCAATGGAATCCCACATAAGGGGATAGTTCTTGAAACAAATCTGACTCAAATTGGGCTCCTCTATCAATTATGACATAAAGATGGACACCAAATCTGGAAACCAATCCACTGAGAAATGCATCAGAGGTACAGCTTCAAGCTACTTTGGTCGACGGTCAATACAGGTTAGCAAATATTGATAAGGAGTTTGGAATTCTCCACCAGGAGGCGAACAGGGTTGCAATGGTCCCAGAATATCAATGTGAACCACCTCAAATCGCTGACAAGGGATTTTTAACTGTAGGATCTGAGAATTAGTGTGCTTCATAAACTCTGTTGCTTGACAAATCTGGCAGAGGCGTGTCCATTGACGTACATCTTTGTCCATCGAAGGCCAAAAGTATCTGAACTTGATAAGTCAAAGGGAAACTCTAACTCCAGGATGGGAGATGGTATGCAAGGAGTTGAAGAAATATTTTCTGAGATGCTGTGGTACAAAAGGTCGAGGGCACTCATAAAAGACATCACACTTAATCTGATTGTCAGCCAGTGGAATATCCTGGAGTCTATTCTGGAAAGATTTTATTTCTTCATGGCATTCCTTTTCACTGGCTATTTCAGGTAAATCAATAAGGGAAATAGAGATGACATTAGCTGGTCTTGAAGGGCGATCAGCAACAGTTATCACCACCATGATTATACTCCATGTTGGTAACATACTCCAATAAGCAGGAAAGATGTCTTCGTTGTGAATCTCTCTTAGCTTTGTTCCCGCTATGAAAGGCAGAAATTAATGGTTTATGGTCTGTCAATAATGTGCCCTGACGTCCTTCACTTATATCATCAAAATGTAAGACAGCTGAATATGCAGCAAACAACTCTCGGTCAAATGCAGAGTACTTTCGTTGAGATTCAGATAGCTTCTTGGAGTAAAATGCAATAGGTACTGGTGAACCATCCACTATTTGATGATGGGCAGCTCCTGTTGCCACAGCAGAACAATCAGTCACCAATTGCAGGGAAACTGAAACAGGGGCATTGTGACTTAAAGACGACACAATTTTTAAAGCATTTTTGATGGCATTGGAGGACTTTGCAGCTTCTCCTGATCACTGTAACTGCTTAACATTCGGAAAATATTTGATAAGCTCTGTCATGGGGAACACTATAGCAGCAAAGGGAGGAATTAGACGTCTATAAAAACCAACCATGCCCAGAAACCTTCTTAAGCCTTTGGAATCTGGATGTAATGGGAAGTCCTGGATGGCTGATATCTCACATTCTGGAGGGGCAATACCTCGATGAGACACTGAAAATTAAAGGAAATCTTAGGAGCACCGACAATTAACACCTATCTAGAATGATTCATAAATTGTTGTCACTGAGAATCTTGATAGTTTTTAGGTGTTTTAAATATTCTTCCAACTCACTAGAAAATATAAGAATGTCATCGAGGTACACAAAAACAAAATCAGTCTCTGAACAGGCAGTCCATATATCCCTAGAATGTTACAGAGGCGTTTCTAAGCCCAAAAGACATATATGCACATTCAAATGGTCCAAATGGGGTAGTCACTGCAGTTTTTTTTATGTCATCTGGACATACAGGGATTTGGTGATAAGCTTTTGACAGATCTAATATTGTAAACGCCTTGTTTTTTCCATGAAGATTAGAAAAAAGGCTTGATATATGAGGAAGTGGGTATCTATCTGGTCGGGTCATAGAATTCAAAGCTTGGTAATCACCAACAGGACGCCACTCTCCTGGGTTTTTCTTTGGCATTAAATTCAGTGGAGTGGACCAGGAAGATTATGATGATGAATGACACCAGACTTTAGTTGAGCATTAAATTCTTCTTTGGCAGGAGTAAGTTAGTCAGCGGGTAATTGACGAATTTTTGCATGTACCAGTAGTGTATCACTTGTTTCAATACGATGGTACACGACATTTTTAGGAGGTGTAGTAGTAGAGTCACTTGGGTGTAAAAGAGTTGTTAAATCAAACAAGGCTTGTTGGACACACTCAGGTAATTTACTGCACTTATTTAAGTGAATAGGAGTAACTATGCCTGTAAGGAGGCATTATGGCACTTGTCTTAAATGCTTGAGTCTATCAGCATCTTTGCATTGCAATATACTAGCAGTCGGAAATGGGAGAGGAGATCCAAACCCAATAATGGTTGAGTAACTGATACAACTACAAAATTCCAGCAGAAAGTTCTTCTCAGGTGAAGAATAGCAGCGTCAGTTGTAATCTCACCAAAACATGGCATAGGTTCACCATTTGCAGCAGAAATGGAGACAGCACTAGGTTGTAAATAGTAATTAGCTGTCATGAGGTGAGGGAGAATAGAGACATTTGCTCCTGTGTCTACAATGAACTTAACTTTGTGATCCAAGATTAATGTGTGTACCAATAAAAGATGCAGGGCAGAGACCACATATACACTGATCCGCTGACATAGTTTTCCAAATATGATGGAGCTGGAGATGACGGGCGGGAATTACGAAGTATTTGTACACTTCTTTTACTTGGCCTTAAACACCATGGCTTGCAAATGCTTGCTGCATTACCGTAAAAGATATGAGCACGACAAACTTTAGCTATTTGTCTGGGCCTATAGGGTTTTAGTCCCAATGGCCAGTGTGCAGGAGAATCCATTTTTGTGATAGGTTCAGAGGGAAGTTGCGGTGCAGGCTCATGATGTGCTGTGGAGGGTGCATTGTAAATTTCATAGGGTTTTGTCACTGGGGCTATCGTATCAGCTATTTTACCCAATTCATCAAGTGAAGCAGAGCGATTACCAGCAAGAATAGCATCTATAGTTGGAGACATTGAGCTGATATATTTATGCCTAACTAAGTCTTCAGATACATCACATGTAGCAACATTGCATATTTTTTTTGTCCAAGAATAATTATGGTTTTCTTGTAAACAATGCTTTAGATTATAAATTTTAAAATAGTTCTGTGCTTGTTTCTTCATATTTGGAGAGCACTCTGTCGTTAAATTCTGTATAATTTTCTCTTTCAAATACACTTTGAATTAACACTGACAACACTTGGTGGGAAACGTTGTAAACAGCAATGAAATTTAGAAGCCTCAGTTTTCACTTGTCTTGTTTTAAAGACAAATTCTAAGTCAAGGAACCAAACTGTCGGGTTATCTGCTAGCAATTCTGGGATATCAGGACTAGCACGAAGAACAATTTCTAAATCTGTAGATGTAGCCATTATGAAATTCACAAGTGGGAATATCAGTCTATCCTATCCCCTTGGATATGCAAGCCACTAGCACTATGAAAGCTCACAAGTGGAAATTTCAATCCTTCCTATCCACTTGGGTCTGAAAGTCAGTATAGGCGTCACTTCGGCAGTCACCACAGTAAGGTCTGGCAGCTTTATTCTTGTTGAGGCTAAGCCCAAGAAGGATAAGGCGAATCTGACTATTCTATTTTAAGGTTTTAATAATATCCAATTAGTGATTCCTTTTCTAGAGCTGAAGAGATTGAAGTGTCTTATCGAGCAGACAATACTGTAGTCCTCTAGTATAGGTGTCACTCAAGGGTCATCGCTGTAAGGCATGACAGCCTTATTCTTGTGGAGTCTAAAGCAAGGAAAAAACAAGCAGAATCTGACTATTCTATTTTATGATTTTTTTCACATGCACTTAGTGTTTCCTTTATAAGGCTAGCAAGCTTGAAGTGTCTTCTAGAGCCGACGATACTTCATTCCTCTATAGTAGATGATACAAGTGTCCTTCTCATGTTTCTTTAGTGGTGAAAACTTTAACTGCCTCTAGAAAGAAATTCAAAGTTCAGGTGATGAAACTCATTGTTCGTATTACTAATAATTGCACTATTAAGGATAATTGGGAAATTAAGGATAGATGAGGAGCTTTAATAATAGAAATAATATATACATCTTCCAAAATCAAGTAAATTCATAATCAAAACTTAAATATATAATGTCTTTACAGCAGATAAAATTCACTATTATGTAGCGATCAAATTATAATTAAACAGAGAATCTTTGGCGTCTACAATAGCTTAAATTTAAGTAAACAAATAGGAAATCTCTTATTCAAAATTGAACCTCATTACAGAACTAATAGAAATCGGATTGAATCTGCAGTTCAGCTTGGAAAAGACAACTCTGGACCATTTACCTTATACAACCATACTCAAATATGGGCCCACCACAACCCACACCACTCAAAGCATGGCACTAGTTTATCCTATCACCTGTACTCCTCAGTAATGGCTTGGAAATTGATTTTCAATATTGAAGAGTACTTGCCTTCACCCGTGTTTTACTTTCTCTAGAGGTTAAAAGTAGTCATTTATATATATATATATATATATATATATATATATATATATATATATATATATATATATATATATATATATATACATACATCTATATATATATATATATATATATATATATATATATATATATATATATATAATATATATATATATATATATATATATATATATATATATATATATATATATATATATATATATATATATATATATATATATATATATATATATATATATATATATATACATCATAGCATGTATATATACATATATATATATATATATATATATATATATATATATATATATATATATATATATATATATATATATATATATATATATATATACATACATACATACATACATACATACATACATACATGCATGCATGCATGCATGCATGCATGCATGCATACATACATACATACATACATACATACATACATACATACATACATACATACATACATACATACATACATACATACATACATACATACATACATACATACATACATACATACATACATACATACATACATACATACATAGAAGTGTTCATTAGACGATACAGAACACAGGAAGAGATGGGAAAGATCAAAAATTGTTGGAAGAGGCAAGAAGGTTAAATGTGGAAAGAGATGAAGAAGAGAAGAAAAATTTTCATTTCAGAGTTCTTCCAGACAAAGGGGAGATAAAGAAGATAATGACAGAAGATCAGGGGATGGGGCCTCATTAAGATTGTTATACACAAATGCTGATGGATTAGCTGGTAAGGCAGTAGAGGTAAAAGATAGGATTCACAACAATAAGGCAGATATAGTAGCAATTACCGAGACTAAGTTGAGTGAGGACATAAACAGTGTCACAGTTTTTCCTAAGGGCTTCAGAATATTAAGGGTTGAAAGATCTCAGAGGACTGGTGGAGGGATAGCACTGCTCATAAGTCAAAGGATTCAAGTTGAAAAAATAAACTTGGCTATAGAAAGTGAGTTCAAGGAATTTCTTGTTGCTCGCATTAATACTGGGTCAGAGAGCATTATAATAACTGTTGTATATAACCCACCAAGGAACCAGAATAGGCTTGAAGTTTATGAGGAAAGTCATATAGGTACTATTGAAGTCATAAACTCAATTGTTAACATGGCACGGGAGAAAAAATGTAGATTTTGATTATGGGAGATTTTAATCATAAAGAGATAGATTGGATAAATCTTGACCCACACAGTGGTGAGGACTCATTCGGGGCAAGAATCCTAGATTGCGTACAAGGGAATTTCCTACACCAACATGTAATGGAACCAACGAGGGCCGGGGGTGGGGATGAGCCATCACTACTTGATCTAGTATTCACAGATAATGTGTTGGATATTGAAAAAATTGAGTATGAACCACCAATTGGAAAAAGTGATCACTGTGTGTTGTTGATGGAATATATCATTGAAGATATTCTGCCTGAAAGTAGAGGCACCGAGGACATGAGGAGGAACTATCCGAAAGGAGATTACATCAAAATGAATGAGCTTTTTCCAGTTATTGGGTGGAGAACCTTATTTTACAACAAATCTGTACAAGTGATGTATGACAGCTTTTGTGAGAAACATGGGATGATAGTAGATTGTTGTATACCTGTCACCAAAGTAGGTGTAATTCATGCCAGAGAGAAATGGTTCGATAATGGGTGTAAAAGAGCTAAGGAGTGGAGAGACAAATGCTGGAAAAGGTATAGGAGGAGAAAAACCATAAATGCCTGGCAAACCTACAAAAGAGCAAGAAATGACTACCTAAGTAAAAGGAGAGAGGCAGAGAGAGACTATGAGAGGGACATCACCAGGAAGGCTAAAGAAAATCCCAAGCTTTTCCACAGCTTTATCAGAGGAAAACTGAAGGTAAAAGAACAGGTTTTAACGCTAAAGAGAGCGGATGGAAGCATCACTGAGACGGATGAAGAGATCTGCAAAGAATTGAACAAGGAGTTTCAGTCAGTATTTACAGTAGAAAATACCCCACCCCCTCAGATTGCAGAGATAGAAGCTCAAGGGCCGGTATTAGAGAATATCAACCTGACAGCCACAGAGGTATGCAAAGCGCTGATGGATTTAGATGTTCATAAAGCTACAGGTCATGATGACATATCCCCTCATGTGCTTAAAAAATGCACAAACTCAATATCAGCGGCACTAAGTATCATATTTAAAAAGTCTCTGGAGTCAGGGGAGATTCCAAGATGCTGGAAACAAGCAAATGTGATACCTATCTTCAAAAAGGGAAGGAGGGATACGGCTCTGAACTATAGACCAGTTTCCTTGAGCAGCATAGTTTGCAAAGTTATGGAGAAAC